>BLKR01011360.1:0-34088 GCA_011170035.1 Teleogryllus occipitalis
TTATTTGTACTTTACAGGTGTCTCAGAGTCTTCTATGTACATCAATATTGGTAAAATCTTTAATAAATTTTATATCAGAATTTCATTTTCAACAAACGTTTATGAAATAAGATGTATGTAAATTTTTATACTTCAGATCTTTAACATCAACAAGGACACAACTTCTCTTTCAACATCCAGATGAATTTCAAATAGTGACTATTGAAATAGTGACAAATAATGACCAATAGTGAATACTTTGTAAATATATGATGTTCAGAAAGGAACATAATGTGCCGCGTTAGAACTGAAAAAACTGCTAAAAACTCAAAACATGTTTGTGTGTGCGAATGTGGTTTTTGTTGTTGGAGGGAGAGGGTCTGTGGTACCACTTAATGTTTACGAAATATTTTTATTTATATTTACTTTTCCTTGTGACTAGCTGTTTATATGTATTAGTTGAACTGAATGTACTCTTAATTCTTTCTGAAAATAAATATAGTGTACTTGAAGGAGTTAGAAAGCATGTGGGACTGTAATGGTTTGTTGGTGATGGAGTTGTAGTGTAACAAATGTTAGTCTCATGATTGAAGGTGTAGAGGGGGGGGTGAGAAATAAGTTTAAAAGTCCTAACTGTGTATTTCTTGTATACAATGTAACAAATTTAATTTTATTGTATAGAATATGTAGTAGTATTTTTTATTAGATATTGCATGATAAGTAGTCTTTATCTTATATTATTATTATTATTATTATTATTATTGCATGTTTAATTGTCTTGTGTGTGTTTGGCCTTAAGCCACCATCCTGACAAGGTTTTATCTGGGTTTCCCTTAGTTGCTTAAGGCAGATGCCGGGATGGTCCTTTGCTTGCTTCCCAGAAGTAATATAGCATTTTGCCCTCCTTATCAGTAGGCTTTTTTAGGTATACTTCTCAGAAGATATAACCAGTCACATAATTATGTCTGCACATGTTAACTTCCTGTGTAAATTCTTTTTAGTAATTATTATATAATTCTAATTTTTTTATTAAAAGGAAGAAATTTTTCAGTTATTTGAATTTAATTTTTGATGTGTATGAACCAGGTATGTAAAATGATGTGTGAATGAAAGTATGTGAAGTAGTGTTGATTTTGAATGAATGGGTTGAAAATATATTCTAATAACATTCTTTCAGTCTCATCAAATATTAACTTCAAGTAGCAGAAAATATCTTCCTTTTAATAAAAAAGAGTTAGAAATGCAGACTTAATGAAAAGTTTCATCTTTTGAGCAGTATTTTAGTTTCGTGTTGTAAGACATCTTAATGCAATACAATATTAGAAATTATCAAATTAGGCTGTTAGGTCTAGTTTGATAACAAATAAAGTGTTATTGTATAAGATGTTACAATACGAACATTATTCATTGTTTTATCCACTTTGTAAAAATTCAAATGTATAATTTTTTTTCAAAATTGACACTCGAAATAGTTAATAGTAGGCCATGAACTTTTAGGATTTTTAGTATGTTCTAAAAGGACTTGGAAAACTCATTTTGATTTTGTACAATTTAACTTTAAATTATCGAAGTGGATAAAATTTATTGAACTTCAAATAGGTTTAGTGGAAATGTTATATCCTTCAAATAAATAACAATACAAATAAAGGAATTATTTTTCACTTATACATTTGCTTTTTTATGTTACCTTTATACCCATCTTCTAAATGACTTTTTTTATAGATAATAAAGTTATTGAAGGTATGAAATGTTTCAATTTTCATTTCTTAGGTTAAAATTTGCAAAGTGATAATGGAAATCAATTTATCTTTCATTAATTTGATTATATTAACATTCTATAATATCCTTTTAATGACAAGACTTCAATAATTCATAGCACTTGTTAATCTTAATTTTAAGAATCGACTATTGGTTTCCACATTTAAGAAATTTACCTGATGTTATTGATCAATTGAATTACCTGAGAATTTTGCCAAATAGCACTCTGAGAGTATTTACTAACTTGTACCCTTTTTCGTACAGAAATCTTTGAATGTAGTGTGAATATTTTCCAACGTTGTATAATCAGGAGAATCCAGTATTGTGAAAAGAAATCAGCAAATGAATAGTAGTTTCATGTTAATTATACATAACTAACATGACAATTAAGCATTGTTTTACCAGTCAAGAATCACTGAACAAATTATTATAGTATTAAAGTACTATTACACCAAATTCACAATTAACTAACCATATCTATAAATTATCTATAATTATATCTTAAAGTATCTATAACTGTCACAGGCTATGTCATGTCATAAGAACAATGTGAGAATGAAATAGCTATTATAAATATCTGATATCATAATGCAAAACATTGTACAGTACATAAATTAATTTGAATAATCTGAACACGCAAGATCGAAAGTACCAACAGAATTCCGAGTTTTGACAAGGCCTACGTGGGAGTTTTGCAGCATTATTCCCTATCATACTCCTGTCAGATGGTTTAATTCACTCAATCAAACATGTTCTCAACAGCATTTCGAAATGTTTGTAGCACTTCATACAATTTTTCATCATTATTGATAGCGGAATTAAATGAATATTTCGTGAAAACTGTTTCTAACCTCCATGCACTGAAATTATATTTCACAAAACTCGGCCAGCGAGTGGGCCAGCTGTTAAAGCTACTCAGCTGACTGGCGGAAGAATATTTTTCGCAATGCGATGCGGTCCTCAGCGATGCTCATTTGTCATAGAACCTGTCATTAAAATCGCTTACTGCCCTGAACGTTCTGTAGTACTGGGTAAAAATGGCTAGGAAAGTAGCATGTTTACTAGTCTACAATTCAGACATTGATGTTTTCTCGTCGATGTTTTCATCGGCATCTAAATCCCTTTTGCGATGTATCGAAACATCGATGTATTCAATGCGCTGGGCGGACTCTACGGTTGATGTCAGTGGTAGTTTTTAGCCGATCACTCACAACCTAAAGAAAATATTTAGTTACATAGTCGGTTGAATTGTTTCTATTCTATTTCCAATTTTTTATACCTAATTTCTTGAAGCTTCCTAGTATTTTTGGGTGTTTGTTAAACTGCACTTCTAGCTTGTCTCTTGGTGCATCCTTTGGTAATTGGTCTGCCTCTTCTTGACCAGAATGTCGTGTTTAGTTTTTTTCCATTTGTATATTAAAGCATAATATTATTTTACAGTCATTGTCTTGTTATTGCCTTTCTAATTTCATAATGTTTCAATTAAAACTTTCCCCTTCTCTTTCGGATTGTCTTCCTGGTATTTTAAGACTCTTATGTCCAGCGGCACATTCTTACGAACGGAATGTCTACGTTTGTCCCCGTTTATTGTTTAATGACTTAATTTTTGAAATGGAAAATAAATTTAAGATTACGGGGTGAAGTAGACAAACACAATTTATTTGATTCTTCAACTCGCTACTGTCAGACGGTATTTCCAACCTTCAATCTGCTTAGACTCTTTTCACGAAACTCCTGTTTCTGGTGACTAAACATAAACCCCTCAAAGTGCGATACTAAGACTTTTAGGTCACGACAAATTAATAATTCCCAAATTATTTCAATGAACAATTCTATCATCCCGTGAGTCCTACAAAATAAACCTACCAAATATATAGGTCTTCTTGATACCCGGATATCATGTAAGCCCTAGATCTTAAATAAACTAATAAAAAACAGGCCGCGTTTTTCAAATTATACCATCTAATTAACAGAAAAATGTGCTCTCAATGCTGATTATACGCTTCTTTTATACAAATTGCCCTTCGCTCATTTTTAACTTATGCATTCTCCACATTGGGAAGTCAACAAAACTACGTCACACTTCAGACCGAGCTCCAGTGATAACTCACATTCCTGTCATTTTTGTCATTTGGGGGAAAATCAAACTGTTTGTAAATTCAGACATGTATCCACATCTTGCTGCTTTCTACTCATGCAATGTAGTTGTATAGACACGTTTGCACAGGATTTGAATTAGGTTCTTTTTGAGAGGAAAGTTTTATTTTGAATAAGTAAAATGATAACATTGTTTTCCAAACATCTTCCTTTGTATTTTTATGAATGCCTTGTAGACTTTGATTATTAGAATGGTAATGGTCGGCAGAACTGTATTATTATTTTATCTCTGAACTGTATTCGTTTAAAAAACCTATTAAAGCAAACCCATAAAGAAAGGTCTCCACAAAAATCTTAATCACGCTATCGATCCATTTTATTGCTTGTTAATTGTAGGATGTTTTTATTGCATGACCTGGGGGCAATGCCTATCTCTTTGCAACAGATAGTGATTGTTAGTTTGAGTGAACTTATGAAGTCTACTGCACGGTAGAATTTATAAACAGCAACACGTCAGTCAAACTTTTATTTTGAAATCTGTTTCGTCGAAATATCAATTTACTGCTGCAGAATGTAGACGCAGATGATGATTAAGATCAATCACATTCCACTGTCGGTGAAACACGGTTGTACGCTAGAAAGATACTCTCTCTTCCAGTATATCGGTGAAATTTGAAGACATCTCGTGTAAACATTAAATTCTGCTGACCATTTGACATGCTCGCCGATACATTTTCTCTTTCTCGAAGTGTTAAGCAGCACTTTTCTCTATTGCAGTCTGGCCACGCCGCGTCCTCGCCTGCAGTCTTTCATGTTGCTTCCACGAAGCTAACGCTCCCGCTTTCGAAGAGACTTCCATGTCGGTCGACGAACACGGTGCTCTGCGAAGTACTTCTCGCCTGCTTATGGACTACTCATCCCGCACTGTGGAGACCGGCTCTGAATCTTGTAGCTCACTCTCTTTAGGACATCGGAGATCGTATTCTCTGGAACTGCTCGTTACCAGATGTTCTACTTCTGTATTTGAGCAGCGTTTCTCGTCTCTCAATTCTCGAGAAGTGTAGTGTCGTGCTCTGTACCCTTGTTTTAAATTATACACGATTTTTCTTGAGAAACATAATTACTCGTAATCGCTTGTCGGTTTTTGGAACAATTTTGAAGAATGTCAATTCGTGTCATAAAAGCACAACGGATATAGGAGTTTCACTAATTTTTGCACATTTGTGTAAAAAGCGAAAGAGAAAACAGGTTTTGCAGAGATATAGAGACATCTCAATTTGTTGACTTGCTAATTTGTGACTTCAATACTCTTTTGACTTCAATAAATCGTGGAATAGAGTGCAAGATAATTGAAAGTTTTAATAAGAGTCTTCTTTGCATTTTGAATATAAAACAAAACAATTTGCATTTAAACAATGAGAAGTTGGTGCTATTCGATTCACCTATTATGTTAAAAATATGACACAGGAAGCAACCGTTTTAATGAATTTATTCCAATTATCAAGACTAGTATATTTGGAAGAATCAATAATTCGCGACAGAATAATACGACAAATTAATTATTTGTTTTGGTTTCTGATGTTTATCAATACACTCCCGAAGTAGGTCGAATTTGTCTCATAATATTATTGCATTTTACTATCTCTTTTAAGTCTTTTTTTTTTTCATTTCATTTTTCAAGCACGTAATTATCGCTGTTAAGAGAAGAACGCGAATAAAAAGTGATTGACATTCCCACCTTGTTTATTGTGAGTCATCGTTGAAGCTTTCACTTATTTCCGTCCACAAAGCAACAGTAGGGTTGCGCAAACTTCTTTCGTTGCGGTAAGGCAAGATGTATTGAGGTCCTCGATCTGCCTAGCAATTGGATGAGATAAGCAGTGCGTTCAACGGCAGAGCATTCACTAAAGAAGAGACGCCCCACTTCACAAGTGGCTCAGATAGGCCGCCTCGTCTCTTTCGCCGGCAAAAAAGTGCGTGGTCTCCTCGCGCGGACCGCAATTGCGTAACCAGCTTCCATTAGCCGCCAATCGATAGCCGTGACGGATAGCCCGCAGCGGATATGCTCGACCGCTTCACTGTCGGTACATTGTCGGAACAGGCGTTTGTCTCGTAACCTCAACTAACTTCTCTGCAACGGCGGACGGAAGGTTGGAAATTAATATATGGACGGCATATATGTTCGAACTATCAGATAAATTTTACCGTATCAAAATATTTCTTGAACGAGTAAATCTACAGCAAGTAGGGTACAACCAATTTGCACCAATCCGGATTTGAATCCTGGCCTAAGACGACTTTTACGTTGATAACGGAAGATTATTGTACAATGGAATGTTGCTGATAAACCAAATTTTTGTAAAAAAATATATAAAGTTATTTCAATCACTTGTATTATACTCATAATGTTATAGACAGTGTTGGTCCAGATGACAAGCATAAATAGTTTGTTGTGGCAGTCTTCGTTTGCTCTTCGGTATGTTCAATGTCACTCTCATTGTCTCCTACACCGTTACCATATTTTAGATATTGACGTCGCCATCCGGAGAAGGTGAAAATATCCGTCCGTTTTAGATTTTTCTCCTGAAATTGTAGTTAGTTGCCTCTTTTTTGCTTTTCTTGAAGTAGGATATTTGTCACATGAGTATGAAAGAATGAGTGGAAGAATTCGGTGGGAATATGTGGAAATTAATTTTCTATATTTCTTTTCTGAATATCGTGTTAATTACTGGACACTTCTTTACTTGTAGATTCTCTACTGGTTTTATTTTCATTGTTTAAAAACAACATATATTACATTTTGGATTCGGCATTGTAAATTGTATTTCTGCCTGAGAGTATCTACAATGCACACCTGCTAATATTGCATTTCTATCTCTATTAAATGTTTTCAGTCTCGGATACGTGTCTGAAGCTTTGTGTTTATATAAGTGAACACAGAACATGCTGACAATAACAGACCGACTGATGTAGCTGCCAAAGCTGCGTAATGTTAATGAGTTCTTGAGATGCGATTATTTCTCTTTCGTTCCTCGACAAACCGAGCGTGCAAGCCGCGGCGCCACCAGCGAAAACAGTGGTGCTGCGCTCTCTACGTAGAATTACGAATTTTTTGCGGGAAGATAGTATATTATAGTGTGATAGTACCGGACGCGTATTCCATTCATTGAACTTACAGCAAATTTTGAACATATACTGTGTGATGTTTGTATAACCGACATGTAATACTCTGTACTTGACAAAAATATATGCACATATTCCCTTTATTTAAATTTAAACATGGCCTGCATATGAATTTCAAGATAAAATTTCGTAATTGTGTAAGACATGCTGCCGATGACATTTCTGTTAAACGAAATCCATCTTATTTAGGAGTTAATTGCTTAGGCATTTATGCTTTTCTAAGTTAAGATCCATCCGAATTTTGTAGTGTGAAGTGAATATAGGAAATCATAACACCGTTTAAAGTAGCGCCGCACCGTTGGATTATCTGCCGTGACACAGAAGACCTCTTTTTACAAAAATCATCATAAGGAAAATAAAATATCCGTGAAGAAGTTATTCATTATTCGTTTCTACAAGGAGAGAATATAATACGTTACCTACAAGAAAGAAATATAAAACCTTCCATCTTGTTAAGAGGTAAAAAATGTATCTGGCAAGCTATTCTAAACATATCCCCTTCTGTGAATAAATAACATTTCTTCGGTTGTGATGCAACAGTTGCGTCTTTCAGTTTTTGGGCCGGGGATTTCATTTCTGAAAAAAATAAGCTGATTTAGTGGAGCTTTTGTTACCTTGAAAGAGACGAAAAAGTCGAAATGCAAGAGAGAGAAAAATTCTTGGAAAAATATGAGATACGTTTTATTGATAGTTTTCTAAAAAAACATTCTTGAATTAGAATTTATTTGTTAGATACTTGGAACCTCTTTTGGCTACTCTCCTTTTTCGTTTCGTTTCGTTTCGTTCTCGCAGTTAAAAATATTTGAACGAGAATACACCACTTGTTCAAAACTGCATGCGTTCCTGGTGCACTTGTGTTGAAGTTACAACTTCGCGTTCTGGATTATTGGCTCTTCTAGTGCTTCCACGGTACGAATTCTTACACATTGCACGAGAGGAGATTGCAGTGAAACTTAACCAAGGTATTTACGACATTGGGTGAAGGGTACCTTTCCAATCCATGAAGTCGAGTTTCTGCCAGCCTCAGGAAGTGAATAAAGGCACGTTGAAACCTGTTGCAACTGTTTTAGCCATTGCAATTCCAAGATATAAAAAGGGCTTGTGCATTTCCAAAAGGAGAGAGAGAGGGTCTCTGATGCCCACCGATTCCATTATTATTTTATTGATGTTTTGACGAATTTGTTAAATTAATAAATTTATATAACTGATAACATACATGTACCTTCATTTAAACAAACAAATTGTATATCTTTATATGAAAGTTATCAGTATTTAATGACAAAATCTATTTCATTTTTATGTCAAAGCAAGACCGATGATCCTTCATAACGTATTAGTAAATTAAACTATATTATACGAATATTTAAAATACAACAATAATTTGAATGATGAACCATTATGACATGATGCTTTTTCTTACCTCGTCTGTAGTTTGGTTCCTCTTTATCACTTCCTTCAGAAATCCTGTAATAGAATATATTGTTCATGGGTGAAAAATACAATAATATGACTTTTACCAGTTATGGCACACTCAACACACAAACGATTAACAGCAGAGTAATATTTTTTTTAAAGCGCCTGCCGCAGATCAGCCCAGTTAATAAGTTTCATCATAATAGCAGTTTCCACGTCTACTTTCTCCAGGTGTCCATTACTGCCGGAACGCGTGTCTGAGGTAACATCGATAATGAGAGACGGCGAATGCGCGCGCTCCGCCACGCTTCTTTGTCACGGTCGTCGCGCGATGGCGTCACAGAATGGACCGATCGCCCTCGCCCGAGCAAGGAAGTTCCATTCATGGCGGGTGCCCGCGAGCCGAATCTCCGTGCAGTTCCCCTTATTATCCGCTCTTCGCGGTCGGAGCTCTCTCAATGTGGATTTATTGACTCTTTGGATGCGTAGGCTTCCGCGGCCGGAGGCATTGTTTTCTTGACTGCACGGGATGAGCCGCGTCGTGGTCGTTTCGGCCATCTTGTTGTGACCAAGACGCGGCTCATCCCGGACAGCCAAGAGTACTAATATTGACTCTTTTGTTATCCTGCCAGAATGTATGCTATGTCTTGCATTATACTACAGATAACGAAGTGTACATTGGTTAAGCGGTGAATTGTTGTTGGCTTCTACGTAATTGAAATGATTCAAAGCGTTGGCATTGCCAACAATACTACAGTATTGTTGGCAATGACAACGCGTTGAATCATTTCGACAAAATGTACGTTTAACCAAGAGAAGTACTTAGCAGGTACGGAAATACTAAAGATAAACATACCAGGAAAGTAAACTCCTGCTTGAATTAAAAAGTATATAATCCAATAATTGTCCTCACACGATTGTTGGCTATGAATGATTGCCCGTATAGATCCAAGTTAACTTTATAAGTATATGTCGAGTGTTTTTTAAATACACGTTTCATACTATTCAAATGTTTAGATGTATAAGAAACTAGGAGCCAAGGTTTGTAGAAAACAATGAAAAGACCAGTGAACAAGTTGCCGGATATTGATTCAGAACTATCTTTTTTGAATTTGTTGATACTAATACGACTGGATAAATTGTGAATTTTGTATGGACGTATAGATTCGTCCACTTAAAATTATAAAGTGAGATATCATGATTTTAGCATTTGGATACTTATTACCATTCAAATATTGCTTGTGTGTATTTTGTTTGTTCATTTATTTGTGTTTTATTCCATAAAATTTGCGAAATGTTAAATATATCTTCCTTCTCGCTTTCCCTTCTACTTACTATCCCTCCTCGCTCTCCATCCTTCTCGCTTTCCCTCCTTCTTGCTCTCCCTCCTTCACACACTCCTTTCTTCCGGGTATCTCTACTGTTCGCACTCCTTCCTTTTCACTCTCCCTCCTCATCGCTTTCCATGCTTGTCACTCTCTCTCCTTTCGCTCTACTTCCTTTTCACTCTCTCTTCTGCTCGCTCTCCTTCCTTTCCTCTCTGCTTCTTTTTCACTCTCCCTCCTGTTCGCTCTCCTTCCTTTCCTCTCTGCTTCCTTTTCACTCTCCCTTCTGCTCGCTCTCCTTCCTTTCCTCTCTGCTTCTTTTTCACTCTCCCTCCTGTTCGCTCTCCTTCCTTTCCTCTCTGCTTCCTTTTAACTCTCTCTCCTGCTCGCTCTCCTTCCTTCCCACTCTGCTACCTTTTCACTCTCCCTCCTGTTCGCTCTCCTTCCTTTCCTCTATTTCCTTTTCACTCTCCCTTCTGTTCGCTCTCCTTCCTCTCCTCTCTACTTCCTTTTCACTCTCCCTCCTCATCGCTTTCCCTCTTCTCTCTCTGTCCCCTCCACTCTCTCCCTCGCCTCCTTCCCTCCCTCCCTCTGCCCTCTTCCTCCCTCTCCCTCTCTTTACCACCCTCTCTCCCCTCTCCCTTCGCCCGGCGCTCTCTCCGGGTGCGGTGAGAGTGTGTTTGGGAGTGGGCGGCGCCCCTTGGGCGACGGCGGCGCCGCTTGCTCTCGACACCTCGCCTACTGGAGATGCATCCACATCTGACGCAACCCCTCAAGTGGCTTGCTGAATCGGTTTCACGTTCCACGACACTTCAGCCACTTGAGTTGCTGAGTGTGGAAATCGATGCGGTTCATTTGTATGAACTTAGCAGAGCAATATTAATGTCGTAAGGGGTAAGCATGAGCAGAGTATGCAGCTCCGTAAGAAGTCTTAAAGAAATAAACGTATGTATTGAAAATGAAATCTATCATTTGCAATTTAAAAAATAGAATTAAATTATTTATTACCTAGAGTATAAGACATTTTATAAATGTATTTATTGTATTGAATCAATATTTAAATATTTAGACAGAAATTTTTTTTCGTGCCGAAAAGAATGAATTTATTCTCATACAAGTGTCAAAGAACTAAAAATCAGAATTCCACTTCCATTGCAAATCTAGTTTTAGATTTAAAAATATTGTGCAGTATTTTCCTTTTCACAATTAAATTATTGGTTATATTTTTATTGTATTTTAGCAGGCCACTAAACGAAGATGGCTCTGATAATGTTCTAGAACTAATGTTATAAATTAAATGTCTGCGAATTGTCACTGATATTGCTATTTTATTTAGAAGAAGTTTGTGGGGCCAACGCTTTAAAAAATTCAGCAGAATATGAGTTGTTCGGGGTAATTGGGGTCAATTACTGAAACAAATAATCTATAATACCATATACTATCTCTATAATTTGTGTGGTTTCTCCGATCAACACTAGACGAATGCCGGAGCAGTGCCCTAACAAACGGGCCAGGGAACGCGTGCGATCTTTCCTTCCTCTTCCTTATCCTATCCTCATCCCCCCCACACACACTTACACTAACATGCACTATACTACCACACATGCCGGTCGGGGACTTCGAACTTGTCCCGACTGGGACGGTGTCCTGCTGTTGGGAGATCCCTGGTTAGGGAAAACCCTGCTAGTCGACTGTAGGTCGGCGCCGGATCTCGCCATGAAGTGGAGGACGATCACAGCCACCTCCCGATGAAAAAGCATGCATTAGACTTACAGGACTAATGACCTCGGTAGTTATCGCGCTCGGAATCACTAATCAATCTATACTTTGTATGCTAAACGAGAAAGTAAAAAAGAAAATGCAAAGGAAAAAGAGCATTTTTAATTTAAATTTTCACCATTTTTCTCAGCACGATTTTTCAGGCTTTGTCGTTCTAAGAGGGCAATAAATGGAGACTTCTGCGGGCGCGATGTGGTCCCAATGGAGAGGCACTGCTCTAGAATGTTCCATCCTAAAAACGAAAGCCCGGCTGCGCCTTCCGGAAACTTCCTGCGGCGCCCGCGGCGTTGCGCTGGTTGGCGTCCTCGCGAGGGGAACGGGGGGGGGGGAAGCCTCCGGGGCGCGTTAACGGCACCGACGCTTTCACCGCGCGGGGTTCGAGTCCCGACGCAGCGACACAGGGAAAGCGCGCCCGTGACATTGGCTCTACGGCGGGGAAGCGGTCTGCGACACGGCCGGGGAAAGCGCGATCGGGAGACGGAACTGCCAAATGGAATTTGGAACTTGGCTAGAGAATCGAAAGAACCAAAATGTGGGTTCCCTCCGTCACATTGGCTCGTTATGGCGGGAAAGCGTTGTGCAGCACTCAGATGGGGATAATCCCTTGCTGGAGGAAGTGACGAGCTGGTTGAATTTGCTGCTTGGGAAACAGAAGGACAAAATCGATACCACCAACAGAAAATTTTGGTGGCTCAAAGATATCTTGGAAGGGAACTTCCCATTCACACACGACTCGTTCTCATTTTTTCTGCGCGTCAACAACAATTGTCGGAGCGATCATCTGCGCTCCGAGAACTCCACACTGGAATCTAAAACTGTCTTCGCCACCAGAGTGCCGTTCATTGTCAGAAATTTCTGCATTACTTTTAATGTAAAAGATCATGAAAGTCATTTTGATGTACGTAAATTAAATTTAATGTACACATAAAGTAACTTTAATGTACATGTACATTAAATTTAATGTAGGTGTACAATTAAATTTAATGTACACAAGTAAGTAAGTAATACATTAAATATACATTGATCTTACTTTAAGCATTAAATTTAATGTACAGGTACATTAATCTCCCTTTAATGTACACGCTACATTAAAATTCATGTACAGCCATACATTGAATCTACATTAAATTTAAGTTAATTTCTGACAATGTAGATGATGCCAAAATGGCGCAGGAGTGCGAAGGGGCAAAGAAGCGATGACATCGGTGGGAAAAAATCCGGTGGACTCGTAGTGGAGTACTTCCGGAATGACTTCTAGCCGTCTCTATTTTCTATCTGTATTATACACTATATTTTGTCTCTATTATTGACCCAAAACTTATTTTCGGCTCTTTTTAAATTCATAATTTTTGAATTTTAAGAAATTTTGGACGAGCAATGTCTCTCATCAAATAAATAGGTTGAAGATATAATTTGTTCCCACTCTAAAAATAAGTAATGAAAAATTGATACTATTAACCAAGTAATATACTAAATACGTTTCAATGGTAGTTTAGAACACTTCTGAAATATCTATTTTCCTTCTTTTGTCTTAGTGTTGTATCCGAAAATTTACCGATGTAGTAACTAAATATTCGGTGAACTAGAGTATTACAATATACACTTAGTAATGAAATTGATTATTTTGTACAATTCATGTTAATTTATCTTTGTACTCAATACCATAGAATCAACAGTTGAATATAAGCTATCTGTTGAATTAAAAAAGGCTGCACTATTTTCACCAGGACATATCGCTACCTGGAATTGTCAACATTTTACTAAACCCAGTTTTATGTTGTTTTTTTAAATCGCGTAAATCAATTTTTTTTGTATTCTAACTTTCTAAATATAATTCACATATTCATTATTTGAAACCTTTGATGAAGAGATTTACAATAATATAATTCCTGACGAGGAAAAATGTGAAAGCGGAATGAGAATTTCGCAAAAAAATCTCGTGGAATCGGCAAACCTGCTTCCGCCCCGTCAAATTCGGTGGGACGGGGTTCCCGGATCAGGAAGAGCCATACCACTCACCAGCCATGGGCAGCTTCAAAAGAAGGAAGTACCAAGACCGCACAGTTGAGTCTGGCTTGATGAAGTATGTTGCTAAGTGAGCTTTCGCGACCGGCCCGATGAGATCCACCCGACTACAAGGGTGAGTTCATGACTTTTATACAGGTTTACGGGGCTCATCATGGGTTTTTGTTCGTACAATGTAGAAGGAAGTACAGAATTGTACACTTCCTTCATCTGGTCTGTGAGACAGCTCTCTCCATTGAGAACAACATCGTTCAGAAGAAATTTCGAAGCTAAAGGCGTGACCATAATATTAAAATTTTTTGAAGTGAAATGGCATTGAGTATACTCGAGCTATAGTTCAGGGTGGACTCTTTAGGGGAAAAAGATCTAGAATAAGATCAATTGAACGACGAAGAGGTGGTAATCATCATTAGAAGTAATTGAAATCGCAAGAACTGCTTCTTATGGTGTACGTGAGAGAAAACGCAATCACTGTTCAACTACATACATCAGATCGATGCTATCAGAGTATTCATGGCATTTGCTAAAAGAATAATGCACTTGTTTGATTGTGGAAAAGTAAAGTATACGTTGCTCAAATGTTCATAGAATGATTGCATTTAAATTATTTTTATGTGAATGGTCTTTTTTAGTACTTTTGCAAACCAAGATAGTAAAAGGTAATTGAAACAATTCAAGGTGTTGTCATTGCCCACAATATTGTTCAATTCAACAAGAGCAGCTTTCTATGACTTAGCCATCATCACCAGTTTCCTGCCGTTTGGAAGCCACAAAACGACTAGTAGTCGTTTCGATTACGACGTTTACGTCTACGACTAGTAGTCGTTTCGTTTACGACGTTCACGTCTACGACTAGTAATCGTTTCGTTTAAGTTTTCGTCTGCCACAAGTAGCCGTAGTCGTTTTGTGGCCTCCAAACAGCAGGAAACATGATAATAATAATGATGATGATGATGATGATGATGATGATGATGATGATGCTGGCTAAGCCATCGTAAGCTGCTCTTGTTGAATTAAACAATATAATTGGCAATGACAACACCTTGAATTACTTCAATTATTTAAATACCATCGACAATTCACCGATAAACCAACATACTAAAAGGTAATTCCACGGAAAGTTCCCAAGGATGTACATCCCAGAAGAACGCCGTGCCCCTGGGAACTTCCCTTGCGCTGCCTAGCCCGCATCCCGTAACACCTTTCGGGAACTCGACCCCAAGCAGCGCGCGAGAAGGATGGTCGGGAAAGGTGCGATGCGGAAAAGGGAATAAAAAAAGCGTGTCAAATGAAAGAACGCAAGTTTATTGCAGAGCAAAAACAACAGTGTAACGCGATAACACACACCAGCAGAGCGCGGAGCAAAACAGGTAAAAAAACACACACATAGGTCAACAGACTAGCGCGGGGCGCTTCGCGTCACCCTCCGCCGCAACGTGGGCGGGGCGGGGGTGGGCGGGGGTGGGGCGGGGGCGGAGCGAGGCGCCGCACGGGCGAGGAGGAGGGGCGGCGCTCTCAGTGGTGGTGGGCGTAAGAGACCAGCTCCGCTCCGCCACCGTAGTGCGAGTGCGAGTCCTTCACGGGCACGGCGACGGGTACCTTCACCGGGTACGGCACGGGCTTCTCCACGGTCACCGGGTACGGCTTCTCCACGGGCACCTTCACGTGCACCGGGTACGGCTTCTCCACCGTCACCGGGTACGGCTTCTCCACCGGGTAGGGCACCGGCTTGGGCACGTGCACGGTGTACGGCCTGTCGACGGGCACCTTCACCGGGTAGGGCACGGGCTTCTCTACCGGGTACGGCACGGGCTTCTCAACGGGGTAGGGCACGTGCTTCTCCACGGTGACCGGGTAGGGCTTGGGGACGTGGACGGGGTAAGGTTTGTCGACGGGCACCTTGACCGGGTAGGGAACGGGTTTTTCGACGGTGTAAGGCACGTGCTTCTCGACGGTCACGGGGTAGGGTTTGGGGACGTGCACGGCGTAGGGTCGGTTGACGGGGACCTTGACGTGGACGGGGTAGGGCTTGTCGACGGGCACGTGGACGGGGACCTTGACGTGGACGGTGTACGGCTGGGGAACGGGTACCTTCACTTCGACCGGGTAGGGCTGAGGCACGGGCACCTTCTTCTCCACGTAGACCGGGTAGGGCTTCTCGACGTGGACGGGGTAGGGCTGCGGAACGGGCACCTTCACCTCGTAGGGCACGCCGATCTCCTTGTTGACGGTGACGTGCACGGGCACCGGGTTGTCCACGGGCACCGGGTAGGGCTTGGGCACGTGCTTGGTGATGTGCACGGGCACGGGCTTCTCCACATGGACCGGGTAGGGCTTGTCGACGGGCACCTTGACCTCGTAGGGCACGGGCTTCTCCACGGTGTAAGGCACTGGTTTGTGCACGGTGTAAGGCACGGGGTAGGGCTTGGGCACGGGCACGGGCACCTTCTCCGTCAGGGTGATGGTCTTGACGTGTTGGTGGCCGTGGCCGTCTCCGCCGCCGCCGCCCAGGGAGCCGCCGACGCCGTGGCCGAAGTGGCCGTAGTGGCCGAAGGAGCCGTAGCCCAGCGCCAGCTGCTCGTGCAGGCCGCGCTTGCTGGGCTGCGCTGCGCTCTCCTCCTTGGCCTCCGGCGCGGCCTGCTCCCCCTCGGCAGCGCACGCAGCCACGAGGGCCAGCAACAGCAGCGTCTGCGCACACACATCGACATCACACATCAACATCACCCGGGCTGGTGTTTACAGTGATGGTAAATTTTACCAAAACATCGATACATCGATGTTTAAAATATAGATGTTTTAATTAAAGACTAATAAACGTTATTTTCTTATCCATTTTTAATTAAAGTTCGTAAAAGGAATATATTTTATTGTTTGATTACCAGCATGTTAGTAGTATAATATTACTTATATATTCGATGATATTAAAAATTATTATCGAATGTAACGAATAAAATTAACAATGAAGAACATCGTGTTTCGCTACTGTACCCTTTAGTCACTACCATTCACACACCATCGAAGTAAAAGCACCTAAAATTCCCTCAGATTGCACAGGCGAAATGTGCAGCGTGATAAAGAGGATGACGCAAAACAACGCTCTTGCTGTGGATTGCTGCTACTCTACAACGTGCCTAAACCCCTTTATTAAAAAAATGACAAAAATTATATTGGAAAAAAACTGAATTAATGTCCCCCTAGAGAATCAAAAAATATATTTCGTTTACTTTGTCCCGGATATAAAATATAAAATACGTCTTGAAGACTTCGGGGCTCGAATATGAGCAATATTTAGGCAGATGTTTCCCATCTCAGCGCTCATCAGCAATGTAAGGGAAACTAGTCAGAACGGTTGTGTGCACAATTGAAAAAGTGATCACGATCACTTCTTACGATCACTTCATTGTTCCTTTCCTTACACTCTCGCTAAATAGTAGTCCAAGCGGAGTCAAAATTCTCGCGACTCCTGTATGAGGCGTGTAAGATACACAAGGGAGCTTCGTGTTACCTGTCAGCGAGGCCACAGACATTCAGCGAGAGTTTCTATCAAGTCACGTGTTCTAGGTCTAATAGTGACACTTTCACCTTGGAACGAATCACTTAGTAAACGAGCGCTATTTACATTCGTCCCGTGAAACCTGAATTAGCGACTTCAACATAATTTTATAATCCTGTTGGCTGCTCTTGTAAAACATATTTTAGGAATGTCAAAAATAGATTAGTAAATACTAAATACGTACTGCATTTGAAACATTCAAGGGAGCACATTATTCTAATGAGATTGATTCGATTCTCAACCGATTTATAGGAGCAATCAGGAGCCATTACATTCACACAAGTATATCACATTATATTTAGCGGTCTCTATGTTTGTGTTTCTTAGCAACGCCCAAGAATGGTAGCGTACGGGTTCACATTATTCTCTTATTGTTGATAATATCAAGCAATCATTTCGGAAAGATTTACTGAGCAATCGCGCATTACTCACTGTCTCTACTGCTTGCTCACAAATTATCCTGATAGCGTGTAGAGAAATTCAAATGGGAACGGTCACGTTTTTAAGAGTCCAAAGAGAGATCTCATCCAATTTCGGATATATGATTTAACTCCAATTTTTAATAGATCATGAAGAAGATTGTAGTTCATGAAGAAAATTTCAATATCTCATGAGTGACACACCTTTGGCTTAAATATGTAATGAAATTACCGGTGAATTGAATATGTAATCATTACTTGAATTATTTTGAAAGTGTTTGTTTCTTCATATCTTTTTACGAAAAAAGGAAAAACTAAATAAAATCGTGTTCTTGCAATATCCAATTAAAGTTGTCTGCTTTCTGTAAAGTTAAATAAGTCCTTTATGTAGATTATAGCTCAGAAGTTATCAACCTAAACGTACGCTTGTTCTGTGCATCATGATCCTTACTTCCCAATTTTCAGAAACACTATAAATAATCGTGTCCAAAATTAATGAGTTTAGTATGGTGCGGAAATCAAAGACCTACATTAATGTCTAACCTTGTTTCTTCACGTATGTGATTTCTTATTCTCATTAGTGACTCAAACATGCAATTAAGATATTAAAGGACGTCTCAAGCGTTATATCTTGCAACGGCGAGAAACTCACGAACAAATGGAAGTTAATGAGTTCGGACGTTATCGCGCGACAAAAGATCTGCATTATAATTGTTCTCGGAAACAATGTGACTCGAGGAATGCACTAAGCAAATGACGAGAAAGCTGGGAAGTAATAACAGAGAAAGTAAATAACCCGTATCAGGAAAAAAGATCTGTTACCTGTGAGAATAGAGGGAAGTAATTAGGTATTATGGTGTGAATGACATGGTAAGTCATTTTTGCTTAGCTATTACGAAACAAATGTGGGTAGTGGCACTGTACAGGCACTTCCGTGAAATAAACCATTTTGCTTTCTGCAAGGAAGATCTGAAACAAATATTCTCGGTTTTTTGCACTAATGTTTTCAATAATTAACGACATCGTTCAACCCAGAGAAATTACATTCTAAATTTCACCCTGAGTATATACCAGTTGCCGTACACGAGTGGTTATATTAGTGAAACTGTTAATATTTTCTTGCTTTAGGCAAATACGATTCGCTGATTCGCTTCGCTACGCCTTTCGACTAATATTTCTTAAATATTTTAGAGAGAAAACAATTATTTTAGAGTCCTGTAAGATCTTAAATTACCATTATTCATGCACCCCGGGGTTTGAAAGCTATATTACAGATTTTCGCACTTCGAAAACCGAAATGCTTATGACGCGTTTTCATCACTAATAAGTTTCGAGAGATCTTTTTTGCGTACCACTTTGATATCAAATTCTTATACCGCCCAGTTAATGTACTGGAGTCCCCGCACCTAATTTTGCTGCACCGTCTAATGCACACATATTCTGCACGTCCTAAGGCCACCCACATTTTGAAACTCTCATTTCCCATATTTTAATACTAACCCAAGGAGAATTGAAATCCCCATATCCCATAAATCAAAGCCAGCCCCCTAATGTACTGGAACCCATACCTGTTTCATATCTTAGTAATACCCAGTGATCGAATCGTAACCCACTTCTTCTCATCTTAACATCACTCAGCGACCAATGTCTTGGCAAAGCCGTATAAAAGATTTTTCGGAATAAATGTTTCAGACTTCTAGAACATGTAGAGAGCTCGAAGATATTCACTTTTTGCCAATCAACATGCAATTGAAAATTTCATATAACGAAGTTGCATTGCATTTGCTCCTAAGTGGTAGGCAAATCATTCAGCATTGGTGTTCAGCTGGTACCCGAAGACTCTTTGTCTACGTCAGAACGGACCGTCATATTGCACTGCGTACCAGTGCCTCGTTCTAATTTCGTTAAATGAAATTTCCCATCACATGTGGACTGGCAAAACGTGATTATCTTCGAGCATCATAAATACTGTAGAAGTTGTAACATTTATTCTAGAACACATGAAGACGAGAGCAGGCAGATGGAAAAAGAAAATGTTCCAGCCGATGATTTCGATATCCGCCGCGGTTCCATTTCACGACCGCGTGCGTCGTCACGGTGCCGAGAACCTTTCCGCTAACGAGCTCATCGCCCCCCCCCCCCGCGTCACGCAGCGTACCGGTCTCGCTCGCCCGCGGGCGCGTGGCGTTTCCCTCCGCCTCCAATTACCGCGCCGCCCCGCGCCGGCCACAGCGCAGGGGGCGCGTGCGTTTCGCTTCCCGTCTCGCGCGCGCGGTGCGTTGAGCGCGAGCAGTGGGCCCAAACGGAGACCAAAGGGGACAAAAATGTTTTTTTCTGAGATTTTGAAACTAATGTTTTAAGAGGCAATATTTTTAGTATATGAGTAAGTGAAGTTAGATTTATAGTGACATAAGTAGGATTTATTAGTTTTTTACAAATTCCAGTTTTTGTACGTTTCTGGAAAAGCTCCTTTTTTTAATTTTGCCCGTGAAAAAAACTGAAACAAATTTTATATAGTTAGCTTCAATATGGGTTCTTGACAATTTCATATAAAAGCATCAAGAACCGTACGAAAACATTACACTGAAACTTGTAAACACTAATGAATCTGACTATAAATTCTATCTTATCTGACTATGAATCTGACTATAAATTCTATTTTATCTGACTATAAGTCTGACTATAAATTTCAAGCCCTTCGTCGTATTTAAATACAATTCCGACTCGAATACCACAGGAGCCTAAGACATGAGCTTGTAAGCGTCTTAAAGTCTCGTGTGAGGCATAGGTGATTGTGCATGTATGTGTACTCAGAAACACACACTACCTGTTTAACACTCAAAAGCATTCACCCTATCCTTCGGATTGTAAGAAATGTGTAAAAATAAAATTTCCTGGACTCTGAAGGGACATTATCCATTTGACAGGATCCATTGTTGATCTAATCGAGAAAACTGAAGAAATATAAGTCTCAAAACCAATTACTTCTTGCCCATCAAAGTAAGTATTCTCGCAAAACTACATCTTATTATGAGGTGTTTTCTCGTAAATTGTGTGGTTTTAAATAGTCAGTTTCATTCACAACTACAAGTTCTAACGCTACTGATGAAAATACTTCTGCTCTATTAATTTCGAAAATCATTTATCTCGTTCTGTAGCAACACTTTTAGATACCCGTTTAGTCCTTCCCTCCGTCTGGCATGCGAGCTTTCGCGGCGCGGGGCGGTGCAGTGCGTTGTGACGTGTTTCCGCGCTTTGTGGTGCGTTGCGGTGCGTGGTCCATGCGAATTGTTGCGTGGCGCTCATGGAAATTTCAACCGCGAAAGTAGCTCGGTGGGGCGAGCAACTGGAAAACGAGGCTTATATGCAAATCTGTGGTGCACTCGCCGGGACGTGAAATGCAGGAGTCGTGGGTTGTTAATTGGAAGAGCGGTCTCTCCGACAAAAGGATACGTTAATCATTATGTGTAATGGCGTTGCAGCTGATAAATTGAGTTTTAGGCGGTAATGCGAAAATGGCTCATATGCTTTGTTCTAAAAAGATGACATTGAATTTGTCAAGATTTTGACACAAAAATCGTAATTTACTACTACAATGGCTGTTGAAAAAATTAATTGATTTGAAAATACGTGGAAAACTTTATAATTGTTAATTTGTGAATGGTCAACTGATTTTCTTTCATTTTGAAACGAATCTATGATGCTTTTATTGGAAAAAGATTTTCATTACGTGTTTAACATTAAGATGATTCTATATTTACAAGACTTATTATTTTCCTTAAATAACTTGTCACTTTTGTTAAGTTTCAATCTTAAATACAAAATTTATACGTCATGTTTTAAATAATTCTCGTCATAAATTTCATTAAAGATGTATCGCTAGCTGTTCACATCCAATCCACATTATTTTATTTCGGGTCAGTTTCAGTACTAGTTAGGTGTCAAGTTTTCGAAGACCTTCCATGAAGATATCACACTAAAGTATGCTTTGTGTTCAAATTCTTAGCTGTGCTTCGCGTACAATTTGGTGCTTATTTTTATGTGCGACAACAGCCAAATGCTAACTGAACGAGAATGGTACATCCACGGTTACAGGTAAAATTTGCAATGAAATTCCAGTTGGAAATTAGAATTTCCAGTGAAAGGGCACTTTTTCTTGTTATTGCTACTTAAATTGAGATAGAGACAAAGGATACTTGCTATTGTACACCATAAATAACGAAGGAGATATAAATTATAAAACTAAAATGAAAATGCTGTGATGAACTGAATTGCTTTTGTTGAAAAGTGATCCATGAATCCTGGAGTAACTTATAAACTTCAATAACTGCAGTAGTAAATCAAAGGTTATTTTTTAAACTTGGAGGTAATTAAAACTATCGTAAGAAGGGCCAAGATGAAGCAAATAATTGCACCAAATACATGAACTTTAGCTCTCTACGTCCTAGTTTATGAATACTAGCGGGCCGTGGCTATTAATGAGCGACCGATCTTAAATGTTCAAATAGCTTTGTACTAAATATGTTTGATTATATAGATTATAAATCAGGCGTTAGTACTTCAGTGAGTATGTACTGTGGCGAGTCGCTTTACCGTTGACTGGAAATGTCTAATTCCCGTGAGATATAAATTGGAATTTCCATCGACAAAGGGACAGTGGAATCGTACTACTCTTTGCTCTTCGGTTCGAAGCGGCGAAAGAGAACCGTACGTCAATACAGAGAATCACCCCGCGAAATCTTTGAGCCACTTGGTGCAATTGTATTCAGAACCGTCTTGTTTGGTGAATCCGTGTTTTCTGAGCTTTGTTGTCCCCCCGCGTAGCTCCTGACAACGGAAGGGGGTCCCTGTGTTTACAAAATTTGTGTCGTAACGCAATGCCGTGCCACATGTGGACAGAATGCTGCCGTTGTGTCACGAGAGTTTTCGCAGTGACGTGCATTTTACGCGATTCTTTAGCCTGAAGGAGATGTCAAAAGACGACACGTCTTGTAAGAACGGTATCCGGTTCCTTATTCATGCCATGACGAAATTCTGTGCGACTTTGTGCGTATAAACCCCCCAGGATTAACTTTCGTAATCTTTAGGTAATCTTAAGTTTACCTTTTTGAGCAAATCCAGGAATTTATTTTAAAATGCGGACGCTTGTATAATAATTTAATATTGACACAACTGTTATTATTGGTGAATTAGTATGCATGAAGAAGCAAAAATACTATCGGATCTCGTATCACATTAGGCTCATATCCTTTTAACACTTTTCGTGGAGCGAAAAGCAAAGAAAGTTACAGGATACGAGTTCACTCGAGTATTAAATAACCGGATGGAAAGGCCCTCTATTAAATGGAGGAAGTTGAGTGTTTTGAGAGACTCTCTCTCGCTGACAAGTGCGAAGTAGATCCAGTTTTTAATAGCGTATTTAATTTTTATTTTTATATGCTATTAATCAAACAAATTTAAAGAAAATATACTGAACAGTGAATGCAATATATTAATTTGAGATGTGAATTAAACGTTATTGTACTGAAATATGGAGTTATTGATAACTGTAATGAAGCAAAAGAAAAAAAAAAAAGCATTAAGTGATTCGAAATGAAATAAAACGTAATCAATCTTAATGCCCTAGCAAGTTCTGCAATTAGTTTATTATTTTCTATGTGATATTGTTAATAATTCGGAAAAATTGAAGCAATTATTGGAAAGAAATATATAGTTGTTAGACTTGACATTGAGATATCTACAGACAACATTGTTTTACAAGCGTAACAACTTTCTATCCTGTAATTTTTTTAATATATTGTGCAGTATAGTTTTATTGGGAATGTGTTAATAGAAATTTCATTGAATTGATTTTAAATGAAGATGATATTGATTAGCTTATTGAACTATAGAAAATAAAATAAAAATTGAAAACTCGAATGAAGATCGAACTATTGCAATAAAACAGAAATATAAAACAAAATAAAAAGAACTCTAGGAAATAAAAAAATATATGTGAATTATGAAAAACCTGAAGTTTTTTAAAAAAAAAAGGATATGAAAATCGAGAAAAGAGAGCAAAGTAGAAAAGGGAACCACGTGCTTGATAAGCAGGTGGAGTCGGCGGCTGTGTACTCACCGTAGTCCTCATGGCTGGGCTGCGAGGGAAGGACTGCCTGTCTGCCCCTGGCGCCCGCGCGCTTTTAAGCTGCCCGTCGCGCTCCCGCGCCCGCCACACCCCACCGCCGCCTCCGCCGCCCGCACCGCCCCCACCGCCACCGCCGCGGCGCGTGTCCGGCCCAGATAGCGCTCGTCCGCGCCGCCGCCACCACCACCGCCTCTACCCCTGCCGCCATCGCCACCGCTACCACCACCACCACCACCACCACCACCAGCCGCCGCCGCCGCCGCCGCCGCCGCCGCCTCTATCCCCGCCGCCACCACCACCACCACCACCACCACCACCACCACCACCACCGCCTCTACCCCCGCCGCCACCGCCACCATCGTCACCATCGCCACCGATACACCCACACCCCCCGCCAACACCCTCTTCGTCCCCGCTCCCGCCCCCGCCATCACCCACCCCGGCGGCAGAGCTACTAGATGCAGCGGGGATTGAAGTGGGGCGGGGAGGAACGGGGAGGCATGGACGCGGATAGTGCCGTTTATTGCCCAGTAACGACCAATTACCGCACGCCACGTGACCGGAGAGGTATTCGCCGTAACTTGCGAGCAACGCACGAATACTCGGCGAGGGTGGGTAAATCCATGCACATTGTGTTGCTGACTGTGTAGAATGGGGAATGCAGGAGAGAGAATGTGCTGTTGTTACTTGTTCAGATGCTCCGCAAAGTATTTAGCTTTGCTCTATGGATTAATTCTCCCAGATGTTTTTTATATTGACTTAAAATATACATACACACGCAAATTAGGGGAACAGCAAACAGTGACGGATAATATTATATTACTCTGTTTAAAACACCTATGAGATATCTTAATAGAAGTATAAAATGAATCAACGTTAACAATTTCGGTCTTCTTCTGACATTGTCCTTTAAATATCTCGTGAAATCGTCTGAAAATTATCTCCGCTAGTTTAACAATGCTATCAAACACAAACAGATGTGGGGAAAACCAAATTTTATCATACCGGAAGGTTTCTCGAATCTCTAATCTTTGAAATCCTCCGTATTTAATGATGATAATACATTTTTTGGCTTTATTATTGAACATTGACTATAAAAATTTCTCGAAGTGACGGCAACGAGGTTCGATACATGCGTTGGAAGATGACAAGAAAAAACTCAATATTGTCTCTGCCAGTGGGAGAGTCATTATGTGAAGGCTCCTGTACCTGCCAAACACCAGTACAAGATGAGTTGCGTACCAACGAGGGACGCGACGTTCCAAACTCCGCGTATGAAATTTTGTTAAATAATATTACTCCCTTCTAGTCCATTAGCAAAACGTGATCTCCTTTGATCACCGTAGAAATCCTAAAAGATTGTAACATTTATTCTGGACCACGTGTGTATTGGCTGTGTGGCCCTAATCTCCCCGAAGGGAAATGTGTTCTGCGCAATCGGCTATTCGGTAATGGGTTCCGCGGGGCGGGACGTGGGACGTGGGACGTGCGACCGGGGCCTGGGAGACGCATAACGCGAGGCGCGGGGCTCCCACGGCGCGGCACGCAAGGCGCCGCCCGCCAGACCCGGCGCTTCCGCCCCAACGCCACCACAAGACGGCGCCGCGCCGCTCACCACGGCGGCTGATGGGGGAGTCAGTGCTGACGGAAGCGGCGGGGTCGTCTAGATTGCGGTGGGAATGAAGGCGACAGGAGCTAAGAGAATGTGTAGGATGACGGCAATGACTGTGATGATGTCTACAACGGACCGGGAGAGGTGGCTCAGTGCATCAACTGATGTCACTGTAGTGCCTCTGACAGGGAGGTCCTAGGTTTCAGTACCGACGGTGGCAGGATTTTCGGCACCAGTTTGTCAGCTAGGTCGAAATCAGTCGCTGTCTGGGGCAGAATTCTAGAGGCCGGCTGCTCTGATAGGTAGTTTTCCGATCGACACCAGGCGAATGCCGGAGCAGTGCCCTAAGAAACGCCATGGACCGTTGCGCGATCTTTACCTACCTATTTCTTGTCCTATCCTTACCCCTTACACACACTTATACTAGGATGCACTACATTACCACACATACCGGGAGACAGGTCGGGAGCTTAGAACTTGGCTCAGCCTGGGCCAGTGCCCTGCTGGTAGGGGATACCTGCTTGGCGAGAACTTCGCTAGCTGACGATAGGTCGGCGCCGGTTCTCGACATACAGCGGGTGAAGACCTCCGCCACCTACCGAGCAAGAACACGCACTAAACGTACCGGAATAATCACCACAGTAGAGGACACGCACGTAATCATTAACAACAAATAAATCTATAAAGACGTCGAGAATGACGACGTAATGATGGATGATAAAAACATAACAGCACAGGAGAAGAAGAGATCGAAAAGATTTTCTCTATCCGATGATGGGAGTGACAGTAGTAACGGAAGAGTAAAGGTCGTAAGGTTGGGGTAGAAAAGGTGACGATGGTAAAAGGTCATAAGTTACCGGCAAAAATGTTTAGTATGTCGAGGACGCTTGATTGACATTGACTTGGTAAGTACAGTAAGTAAGACTTGTAATCGACAGTGATGTCTGGTGGAAGTGATCCAGCGCTTCCTTTGAAATCGACTAGGACGATAGCAATCGGGCAAATGGATGTTATGATGATAACATTAGAAGCAACGACGACAATGATTATTGCGCAGACATGACATTTCAGATGAAGGTCCATCGCTTGCGCTCATTAGACGTCAACAGCGAGTGAAGCGAGTGAATGTTTGCTGTGACATTGGCAATGCCTGGGGCATTGTCAATGAGTCATTCTTGGGAAGATGAACGGTGCAGATTATTGCGACGATGCAGCCACATCAACCGACGGCTGGTAAGACGTATCTATGATGACGACAGCTACAACGACATCTACAAGATCTCTACTCCAACAGTCGGGCTGACACCAAAAATGAACGGCTAATATGATGCTAATATGATGGTAAGGGCTGCAATGAGAAAGGACACGACGAAAACATGGTAGTCATGACGTCGGAGAAGAAGAAAGTGGTAGTCTTGTGATGGCAACGGCAATTTTGTGGTGTCCAGACACCATAAATTGGCACTGAGCCTCAGGGAAGTTTCTACATGAGTGGGCAGCCAAGGCAGTTCGCCCTATAGTAGACGTGCGTGAATTGGTATCATAGGAACCGATTTAAATAGAAAGAAGGAATAGTTTGAAGCTGTTCGAAACTGTCAGTTCATAGTACTCTTAATTATAAAATGTGATTAGTGTTGATCGAGTTTAATATATCCATCTTTGGATGAGACATTTTCACACAAAAATACTTATTACAACTGAACCTGGTCGTTGGTACTCGTAATACTGTTTCGTTGAGACGGATGAGACTAAAGACGGCCAATTGTAACACCAAAGGTGGATACAAAATCTATTTGGAATACAATAATTACTGAGGCGAAGTTGGTGACAAAATGGCTACGACAGTAAAGGTAGTATAAATGATGACATAGAACCGCCCCGATAGAGTCAAATTTCGTCGTTTTTATATTCGTTGTCGTTATTGTTGTTTTGTGTGGAAAATCTTTGGTGGTGGTGACGGAGACTACGAAAAAGATGAAGGCGCGGTGATGGTGCGGCAGAGCAATGTGCGTCATCAACGACGAATAAACGCTCGCCTTGTGACACTCACTTTGAAACGAGGCCAATCATTTAGCCATTTTCCTAGAATCTGATCTCAGCACTTCGGAGATTTATAGCAACCTCCTTAATTACTTAGTATTACATTCTTTGTAATAATAGACTATAATCAGAATATTCATCTACTTAGAAAACACTTTCTAGAACCACTTCTAAAATTGTTTTTATGTTTAATATAGTGAGCTAAAATAGTATTGGATGTAATTTATGTAAACTTTTTCTCGTAATCTTAAGACATTTACGTTAAACAACGAAAATTAACAACAAAAAAACAACAAAAAATGGCGTCGATGGCGAGAACAGCTTGTCACATTATACACACGACGGAGGTGACCAGTAGTGGCACGGCGGTTTCAGCGGCAACGACAGCGCAAGCGGCGGTGGTGGCGACAAAGGCAAAGGTGGATGGAAGGGAGACAGTAGTTGGTGGATGGGGGAAGGGGAGGGTGAGGGGGCAGGAAGAGATGAAAGAGCGGTGGAGACGCGGGGCACCTGTGGGCTGCCCGCTTGCGACCTCGCGAACGTCGCACGGGAACGAGCATTCTGGCGCTGGGACGCCGCGCCGCGGCTGGCGGTGGATTTCAGGCTTTGCGAAACCGGAGCGCAACTGGCGGAAAAGGGTCCCAAATGTCGTGGGTTGGAAATGAAACGTTACGGCGACTCCTTACATTCGCTTGGCTGATTAGTGATTTCGGGTGCGTCAACTGCTTACGTCATTAGTCCCGTTAGTGTAGTGTATTTTTTTATCGCGAGAGGTGGCGGTGATCTTCCTCCGCAGGATGGCCAGGTCCGGCGCCGACCTACCTGTGGCTTCCGGGTTTTCCCAACCATCTCCCACCAGCAGGGCACCGTCCCAGTCGGGACAAGCTCTACGCTCCCGACCGGTCTCCCGGCGTGTGTGGTAGGGTAGTAAGTATATGTGTGTATGTAACGGGTGAGGATAGAACAAGGGAGAGGAAGGAAAGATCACGTGTCCTGTTTGCTTGGGTAGTACTGCTCCGGCATGCGCCTGGCGTTGGTTGGAGAAATCACAGGAAACTACCGATCAGAGCAGCTGCTAAAATTATCCTCCATGCAGCGGCTGAGTTTGATCTACCTATGAAGATAGTATTGAAAACCCTGACACCGTCGGGAGCGGAACCCTAGGATCTCCCGGTCTGACGCACTACAGTGACATCAATTGATGCCCTGACCCACCTACGCCAGTCTCGTACATTCGGCATTCAATGAGTGGCGAGCGACCACTCCTCGAATGCCGCGCAGACGGATACTTTGCTTCCTAATACACGAGCGCAAACAGTCAGTTCTCGCCGTACCCGCAGCGTCTGTTATTTGGAGCGGATCAAAGGAAGCGAACATTCGCCTAACACCTGGGCCACTCGTGATTGAGCGAGCGGCCGCTCGCTACTCGCGGAAAACTGAATGTGGGTAGCCTATAGCAGGCTTAATAGTAAATAGGTAACCTGCTAGGTTTTTTGTAATGCGAAGAGAAATGAGTCTTTCAAATTATTACTGCACCAAGCGACTGACCCGATACACACGAAATTCTACACATAGATTGTTGTGGCGGCTTGCCACGTGTGTAATGCTTTTTTTCCTCCTTTTCTTCCCTTGTTTCCTTTTCTTCCCTTGTTTTCCTTTCCTTCTTCTACTTCTTAGGCGTCTCTTCCTATTCTTGCCTTTTTCTCATGTGTTTCGTCTTCTCCTCCCTTTTACTGTTCAGCTCTGTTGGTCTGTTCCAAAATGCTTTTTTTAGTGTATCCTACATCGTGCATCGTGTCTCGTGCCTCGTGCACCGTGCGCTTTTAACATCCCTTCCACCAAATGAAAAGTAATTGCAAACCGTTTTCGGTGTCTGTCATTTTCTATGCCAAGAACTTGTAGCTGTGTAATTTTTTCTCTATTAAAACGATAGTCAGGTCTTTTTGATTCTCTTAACGGTTGAGTTGATCACAAAGAGTAAAATATTTAGTCTCTTTTTATTTTTTCTGCAGCCTACGGCCATTGTAATACTTTTCCAGTGTTCATGATTTGCTTCCATGTAATCAAAAAAGTACTGCCATCATCGTATGTTTAATATGGAAAATGAAATAGTAAACAAGATATTCACTGGTAAAGAAAAATCTAGAATATTAACGATTTTATTGAATTTTTGTTTCCTTGTACAAGTTTATGGTCTCTTGATTCAATGTTGTAAATTCGCAGATCTAATGTGTAAGTAGTTCAGTTATTTAGGTGAACATTTCGAATATAGAATAGGACCAGTGGTTTTCTGTAAGTAAACATTGACGGTTTTTTAAATAAATTTGCTCGTCTGTTTATTTGACTAAGAATATGGTGACACATGATAATTCGTGTACTTTTCACACCTTCAAAAGCGCATGAATAGTTGCTTAAACACGGACGACTTAAATAAGTAGGAATATGAACGTCGATACATTTTAATTACAATTTTTTCATGATTAATACAACTTCATTTTCTACAGAGGCTGTAATATCCAAAATGAATGAGTAGAATATATCCTCAACGTACCTGGATGTATAATATATTTAATATGTTTTATGATCTTGAGGAGGAAAAGTAATAAAAGTTGCAACTTAAAAGATGCAAATGAATAATTTTTTCGACGAAATATGAAGTCAATGAGCGAGGGAAAATTTTAGAAGGGAGGAAGGCCTGTCAGGTGGAGTGAAAGGATGAATACGAAAAGTTTGAATATTTGATAGGGATTTGCGTGTGTTGTCAGAATGCTCGTATATCTGCATCCTCATGGTTTATTCATAAATAGCTAGCACAAATAATTGATGGAAGATGTATTCATTTCTAACATAGGCACTGTATAATATAACACGATGCGATTGTTCCGCAGTCAGCAACTCGTGATGTTTAGATAATCTTATCGTTCTCACAAAGTTATGAATAATAATCGTTATTTCAATTTTAATCAATTCTAAAATTATTTAAATCTTTCCTAACTCGTTTTTCTGCTGGAAAAAGTCTTTTAGATTAAACGTAGGCTTATTTTTTTTGAAACAGTAGGGCTTTGACCAGAAGTCGAAATGCTTGGAATGTGAAATAATCTCGTTGATATTTGCTGAAAGACAAAACGCTGAAAACAATTAACAATTGAAATTTGAAACTGCTCTGAGGATGACAATTTGTTCAAGGGGAAAACAAATCTCTTAAGCGAGTATGATTTGTAAATACTCATGTATAATGGTGGTTTTAAGTAATATAGTCAGAACTGGTGTGTTTCAGTCAATTTAACATTATTTTGAACTGCAAATTATGTTGGTGCAGCTTTGATTGTTGTAATTGGTAGAGTGTAAAATCACCACACTAATGTTTTCGGGTTCAAATCCGGCCATAGACATCACATCAAATAATTCGCAATCAGTGGTAAACGCTTTTTCACACACACTGACACCTTCTTCCGGAAGGAATGTAATACAGTCCGTCCCATGTCGTTCATTTTCATGTCATGTAAAAGCACTTCACAGTCCTAAAAGATGCCTCTGAACAAAATTAGACTAGGCCTTTCCTGCTCCAAGCCATACCTTAGTTGGACACGTTGCATTGTCCCGATATCACGCAATGTCTGGTTCTATGAAACATCCGTCAAGATAGCTAACAGTGAACTTCCAGATCTTCCGAGAACATGCTTTGTCCAATACTTCTCCTCCTCGGATTACGATGATACCGATCAAATATTACTGTACATGGCTCAGCGGCTGAGGTATTTCTTTACGCAATTAACTTACCACATGAGATGTGTCTATTTCTTAACTACATACGCTGATAGCCTTCTAAGACTGCAGTATAAAAAAATACTCGTGTTGACTGCAACGTGCTACGCGCGATTGGCGCGCGAACTCGTGCGGAAAAAGTGGAAAGACGGAGAACCGCGAGTGACGGCTGAGCCGCGCGCCCCGTTCTGCGCCGTGAATGCGGCCGGTGTTTCGCTGCGGTTCGGCTGAGTCCTCGCGCGAGCGGCCGGCGGTGACGCAAGGGCTGCGTCTGGATTGATTGATTGATTGATTTTTTCGTGTTTCCGGGCACGTCAACTGATTTGGTCATTAGTCCCGTTAGGGTGGTGCATGTTTTTTTTCGGGAGAGGGCTGGGATCTTCCCCCGCTGGATGGCGAGATCCGGCGCCGATCTACCGTCGGCTAGTGGGATTTCCCCCTAACCAGAACTCCCCCACCAGCAGGGCACCGCCCCAGCCGGGACAAGCTCTAAGCTCACGACCAGTCTCCCGAAATATGTGGTAGTGTAGTGCATGTTAGTGTAAGTGTGTGTGTAAGGGGAGAGGATAGGACAAGGAAGAGGGGGAGATCGCGCTTGGACTGTGGTCCGTTTGTTAGGGTAGTGCATGTTAGTGTGTGTGTAGAGAGGATGGGACAGGACAAGGAAGAGGAAGGAAAGATCGCGCGCGGTCCGTGGCCCGTTTGGTAAGGTACTGCTCCGGCATTCGCCTGGTGTTGATCGGAGAAACCACGGAAAACTACCGATCAGAGCAGCCGGCCGCTAGAATTCTCTTCTGGACAGCGACTGGACCAGACATTTGACCTAGCATGCCGCCGTCTGGACTCGAACCTAGGACCTCCCGGTCAGAGGCGCTGCAGTGACATCAGTTGATGCACTGAGCTACCGCTCCGGTCTGCGTCTGGATGGTCGGGTTGGCGAATCTGAGCGATCGGAGCGCCGGCGTGAGAGGAAGCGTGGGGAAACGGGGGCTCCGGGGCCGTCGATCCGCCGAGGCCACGGCTGCCGGCCAGTCCGTCCGGCCCGGTGGCCTTGCAGCGGCGGGCGCGCATCCTGCAAGAAGCGCCTCAGGATGCGAGGGGCGAAGGCGAGAGTTTGGGGTGGGTAAGGTTTTGGTGGGGGTCCAGACGGGACTTGGAGCAGGAAATTTGGAACAGTGATGTGGAACGGAAGACTTGTATTGTGGTTTCCAGCGGTGATGACGAGCGGCGTGTGTGTGTGTGTGTCTGTGTGTGTCTGTGTGTGCCTTGTGTCTGTGTGCAGGAGAGTGAATGTATGTTCGGAAGGTGGTTTGTGACTGGCAATTGTGGCAGGGCAGTGGTGTTCGGGAACTGGTATTTTGAATAGGTTTGGATTTGTTGTTAAGGAATTTGGGCTGAGAATTCCGGAGCGGAGGATAGGGAACGCGACTTTGGCTCGAGGTTAGGATAGAGAGTTAGCAACGGGATATAATGTGAGTGGTAGAAAGAGTACCCGGAATTGAAAAGGAATTGAGGACACAATCTAAAGATAATAATGTCCCCTTAATCTGAGTGACTTGGAGCAGTTTTATTAAAAAACTCAATACTGCAATTAGTATTGACCTTTTCGTGATGTCTTGCACCTAAGCTTTCAGAGTATTGTATAAAAGTTAATGTCCTAGGCTGTCTGATTTGATTATCATTTTAGGAGGATGGTCCAGGATTTATTTTGAGACAGTCACTTTTTCATTTTCAATTCATTTCAATATTTCAAATTACATTAATAAAATAAAAAATGAAATAATGACTGTCTCAAAATAAATCATGGACCATCCTCTTAAAATGATATTCTAAAAATCAGAACATACCATCTGTGAGATTTACGGAGTACTTGTTCGCTGAAAATCTGCCTCACCTGTTCTTTCGTAACTTCGTCAAGGACATAAAAACCAATGAAAGTAGAGAAATAAGAGCCTTCTGTAATTCCCCTTTTTTGCTATATGTTGTAAATCCTCGTGTAAATTCACTTAACAATCTTCAACCACCATCATACGGGGTAGAGTTTAGAGATGTCCCACAAGTGGTGAAACAATATAAAAGTTTCGTGAGTAGCACTTTAACACCAAATACATGTGTCTCCATGCATAAAGAGGTGACAAACCTCACAACCGTCATTTTTGAGGCAACTGAAAAATATGTTTAGAATATAAATTATTTTTATCAAAAAGAATATTATTTAGGTAGTTTACTAAACTGCTTGCTCACAGATACTTTGCGTTTGACCACAAACTAAACAGCTCCGTTTAAGATAAATCCGTTCTCTGCAAGCTAGTAATTGAGTTGTGTGATTTTTCTTGTGTATCGGCGGTATCGTCGCTGCCATAAGGAAGCGTAAATAATTCCAAGCTCAAGTGTGGCATCAGCGAGGAGATGGCTTAGCGCTTGCATTTGGTGTTCGGCTGAGGGTTCGTGCCCTACCCAGCCCCGCCCGGTCCCGCCCCGCCAAGTCCCGCCCCACTCCGCCACGCCTCGCGCCGCCCCCGCCCCGCACCCGCCCCGCACCCGCCCCGCACCCGCCCCGCACCCGCCCCGCACCCGCCCCGCACCCGCCCCGCACCCGCCCCGCACCCGCCCTGCACCCGCCCCGCACCCGCCCCGCACCCGCCCCGCACCCGCCCCGCACCCGCCCCGCACCCGCCCCGCACACCCGCCCACCGCCCCGCACCCGCCCCGCACCCGCCCCGCACCCGCCCGCACCCGCCCCGCACCCGCCCCGCACCCGCCCCGCACCCGCCCCGCACCCGCCCCGCACCCGCCCCGCACCCGCCCCGCACCCGCCCTGCACCCGCCCCGCACCCGCCCCGCACCCGCCCCGCACCCGCCCCGCACCCGCCCCGCACCCGCCGCACTCCCACTCACCCCTCCCCCTCCCCCGTCTCCACCCCACTGCCCCGAGTCCTGACCCGCACCTCCGCCTCACCCCAGGCGCTCCCCTAGCCGCGCCCCCGCCCCGCTCCCGCCTCGCCCGCCGCCT
>BLKR01011361.1:0-34054 GCA_011170035.1 Teleogryllus occipitalis
AATGCTTATTAGACTTTTACATCAATTTTGATCTTTAATATAGAGATAAATTTTTGTAACCTTTTTACATTATTGCACTCGTTAAAGCAACAATCAATGGATACAACAGTATTTAGAAATACTAATACAAAAATATATTACAGAGATACGGATTCGAATATATGAATGTACATAAGGATAAAAAACATATAAAAATAGATAAAGGTTAAATTAAATCTAGAATGCTTATTTTTTTACAAAAGTTTATTACCGTGAGTTGGAAAAGGGAAGATTGTTAAAATGAAGTTTAAATGCTTAGGGTAAAAATATTTGGGTCTTATGGAATTATATTCGGGACATTCCATGAGGATGTGGTCGGTATTCAGCATTTTGTTACAACAATCGCTCAACGGGATTGGTTTTTTATTTAGCATATAACTACGAGAGAATTAAGTGTGGCTTGATCGAATACGCGAAAGAATGACCAGTTCACGACGAGCAAAATTTGCATAGGTTTTAAGAGCAAAGAATTCATTGATTTCCGTGTGGATTTTACTAGTTTTAGAAATGGTCCTTAGAGTTGACCACCTCTTTTTTATTATTTGACTAATATGCTTCATGGTTCTCAATTGAATACGACATTTTATCATTTGTCTTCTCCTGCAGAACAACTATTAATGTCGATGGTGTGGACTTGCTGATCGGGGATCTAACTTCTATTTCGCTTGTAGTATGATTGACCAGCGGCTCAATATATGCATCAGTGGTCTCTTTGCAGACTTCAAGAAGTTTGGTATGGATTAATGGCATATGATAATTGCAAGGAAATTTAATGCCATTCGGTATATTTGTGGATAGAACAATAGATTTCTTGTTATGGTTGGATTTAGAGAGGTTAATCGCCATTAAGAATGCATAATTGTAGGCACTGTTCTTGCCGCTAAAAATGTTGAACTTTATATGGAAGGTATTCAAAGAAGATTGATTGAATAAACCAAGCCTATCCATTTCTGATATGTCTTGGATGTGTATAACGTGGTGATCTTGATATTTGTTAAATATCAATATCCGGTGGCGCTAGCCGAATTCGTTTACTACGCTCCGCGAAGTCACGAAGTTTAAGCGAATTCGAGACTCGCGGTTTCCTGGTTGGGTGACCGGCCAGGAAACCCGGGATCTAACGGCGTCGAGCCCCTGGCCGAACGGATAAAAGGCACCGACTGTGATGTGACGAGACTGGAAAAATATAGTAATTCAGTAAAGTAATTACTCAGTAACGGAGGATTACTCTAGAAGAATGCGCTCAACGCCCAACAAGGGTTAAGAGACGCGTTACATCAACAACGAAGCAACAAATTTTTTAAAAAATATTTCTTGCGGAACGACTTCCGCATCGGAAGCTTGGAGTTGGGATAATCCTTGGGAAAGTCATCAATAGTTCGATTCGATGTGACCCATCGTGGATATTTAGGTCTTCTATGTATTGCCATTGTCATACGTGTGTTTTTATAGTCCCTGATGATGTACCTGGTATTTTCGTATAAGGTTTTTGGATGTTATTTCAGGTGGCTAGAATTAGCTTTAATTAATGGGTTTATATAATTAAGGATTTTGTTTATTCTTGAGGGTCAAGTAATCCCTATGAAATTGAAGATTTGATTCCGAAGCTTCTACAAGAATGGTACGTGTTGGCGTAGTGTGAAAACAACCAGTACATATTCTGAGCCCTGTGTTATGTATTGGGTTCGATATTTTGAGTATTTGTTTGATAACTTTCTTATATAATATGCATGCGTAGTATATTTTACTGTGGATGATAGCTCTGTATGTCAGGAGCAAGGTACGTTTGTATGCTCCCAGTTATTATGGTTCAAACATTTTAGTATGTTGATTCGTCTCTTGCAATCAATGATGAACCCCTTAAAACAATGAAACCAGGTGTGTTTGCTGTTGAATACAAGACCAAGAATTTTGGTTGAAATAAATCTTCTTATCGTTACACTGCCGATTTGCTTGTGTGAATCCCCCGTTACCTTGCGTCTACATATCGACATGCATTCATATTTAGTTGGGGAGATAATAAATCCTGAAATTAGGGACCAGTTATGGATTGAGTTCAAAGCTTCTTGTGTAATGAGTAGAGGGGAGTTCCTTTCCTTTACTGAGATTGATCATGTCATCTGCATTCTTACGGATGATCGTGGGTGACTTAATACTTGCCCAGCATCCATAATTGATATTACGAATAGAGGTACACTTAGGGTGCAACCTTGCGGGAGCCCATTTTCTAGCATGACTGTATCCGACAACTGATTATTTACTCCGACCTGAATACATCGATTACTTGATGAATTCATCATTGACGAAACTCTTGATGAATTGAATATTACCGCCGATACCAATGTTCAAAGAGCACCTATAATTCGAGGGTATCCAGACTATGTCATAAGCCTTTTGAACGTCTAGTTTCAGAACCATGACATGTGGTCTGTTATGAATGGCTTTGGTAACAGAGGTGCCTACACTCACTAGATGTGAATATGTGGAGTACCTGGGTCTGAAACTAAATTGATAATCCTCAATGATGTATCGGTTTAAATAACATCTTAATCTTCTGTCAAGAACATTTTAAAGTATTTTACAGAGATTACAAATTAGACCAATTGGTCGGTAATTAATGGGGTTAGACCGCACATTACTGGGTTAGCGATGGGGACAACAGTTGCCATTTCCCATGTATAAGGAAAGGTTTGACATGAGAGCATATAGATATGTATCTTGGGCAGGACTTCTTTCTCTTCAGCGGGGAGATTTCTAATAAGGATATTGGATACTTCATCAGGTCCTGGTGCCGAGTTACTAGATGAATTGATTGTTTCATTTAATCCCTGTGTTGTGATTGGTACGTTAAGAATGTCGGATCTATCTGGAGGTGTGTATAGACAGTTGCAATAGGATTTTTCAATTCCGTTTTTTGGTTTCACAAACTGTTTATCATAGTTGGCCGAGCTAGAGTTGCTTTGAAAGGATTTATCTAGAGTGTTGGGAATAGTGGTTGAGAGCTTTTGAGATGTCTTCATGTGGTATAAAAGGCCAAGCATTGGATATTACAACTCTGATGTGTTTACTAAGTAAGAGTCTGACACTTACTTCAATATCATTAATAGTGAGAGACTTGTAATCTAATATCTTAATCTGTAATATAATGAGCAAGCTTCTTTGAGATAAAGAATACATAGATCCTGTTGTTAGCGATACGTGGCACAAAACGAATATCTCTTCCACACTAACATTTTACAAAGTATAATGCTTGTTTAATCACATAGTCCTTCAGTATTCACCCTTCATGCGCCGCGATGATGATTGCTTTGTCTTTGGTCAGGAAGACATCAGTAGTAGTAGTAGTGGTAGTAGGTTCACCGTAATATTTCGTTTGTGCATTATGAGCAGTTGAGGTTAAGTTGATATTTTGACGCAACGCGTCTCTTTACCCTTTGTTGGGCGTTGAGCGCTTTCTCCGGAGTAATCCTCCGTTACTGAGTAATTACTATACTGGTCAAGTTTCGTCACGTCGCAGTCAGTCGGTGCCTTTTATCCCTTCGGCCAGGGGCTCAACGCCGTTAGATTCCGGGATTCCTAGCCGGTCACCCAAACAGGAACCCGCGAGTCTCGAATGCGCTTAACCTTCGTGACTTCACGGAGCGTAGTAAACGAATTCGGCAAGCGGCGCATATTGTTTCAGTGGTCATGGTTTTGGCTAGTGCCACCCGTAAAGGCAGCAGACACACGAAGACACACTTTTAAGAGATGTGACTTAATATGATACTTGATATGTAAATTATACACTCACCAGGAGAAATAAGTACTTAACAACGCACGCGCCAGCAGAGCGGACATTTTCGGTACCATGCGTAACGATGCGTGGGCCGAGTCAAATGCTGAATATCTTGAAATCACGTCTGCGCTTGCTGAACGGAAGTAGCCTTTGACTGTAATTATATCAATAAGATAATTGCTTTGAATAATTTAAATAAAATAACAAATATTGCACTGAAATGGGGTATGGCCCCCATGCCCCTTTTCCAGGATCCGCCGCTGTTCAGTAATCTGGTATGCCTACCCTGAACGTTTGTTCACGATCCGTCACTGCCTGATATTTTGTCACTATATTTAAATCGGACAATAAAGCGAGACGCTCCAATCAGAAACATCAACGAGAACTTCCAAAGCCGCGAACTAATTTAAATTTAAGTTGTTTATTTAATTTCCAATAACAATTTTATTTCTTTATTAATTAATGTGTGTATTGTATTACGATAATATGACTCATTTAATGTCATTTAAATATTTTAAACTTTCAGGAAAAATTGAATCTATCAAACGGGAGAAAAGTTCAATATGCATACGTTTTATTAGACTCCAGACTCCCTAACCTCTCTCTTTTACTATAGATTTTTTTTAATCACGAAAAAGTTGACATTGAGTTACGTTGGCAACATTTGAAATACATAAATTTGCCGATAGAAAAATAAAATAGATTGGAATAGAAAACTATTTGCATCGAAAAACGATCTATAATTTTAATATCAATTCATTTTATTTTTTAATTTATCTTTTAATTTGTTCAATAAGTTATTCTGTTTAGACAAAACCCAAGATCGCGACTGAAATAAGCTCTGAAAATGTAGCATAGACCTATAGTTTCGCTATGATATAATAAAATATTATCCCGGAAAGTAATTGGATCTTCATGAAAATTCTCAACTACATACCTGTCATGACAATAAACTAAGAAAACTTTGTTCTTTAGTATGTTATAAGTATATCCCAAATGTAATTGAAAATGTGAAATAATATGTTCCTCTTTCTATAATGAAATCATCAAATTGAAACATTATGTTTAGGAGCACCAATAAAGTATTTTAACGTATTGTCAAATTGTATGTTTCAACTTCAGAACTACTATGCATTTGTCAGCAACCCTAGCAAGGAGTTTCCTTCTACCCTAGGATTAATATGGGTATAAATAATGTATTCTAGGTAGTTTTATTTATGCCGCGTGTAGTCCATATCTCGCCGAAACGAAGAGATGCTGCCGTATGTAACCATGGTCTTTGCCAACGACCACTCGTACATCCATAATGAATTTCTGTGATGCTCTGCTGCAAACGGCAGCGGGCAGCGTGTGGGGTCTTGTTTCGGAAATACACCAGACTGTCAATGTGAGAGCTCTTGAAAGTATTGATTTATTCATTATTATTTATTTATTTATTTATTTATTTATTTATTTATTTATTATTTATTTATTTATTTATTTATTTATTTATTTATTTATTTATTTGTTTATTTGTTTATTTTTATATTTATTTATTTATTTATTTATTTATTTATTTATTTACCGTTTCATTTATGTATCGCCAAACGCACGGTAAAAACTGTTTGTGACCAGGGAGCACGTATTCTTGAACTATGTGCTTCCTACTGTCTTTCGTTTACTACATATACTCTTATTATTATCAATAATAGTAACATTAAACGTTAATATTTGATTTTAAATCGTTCTTGCTCCTGTGTAGACCATTTTTGTATGGGCAAACGAGCTTCAGATATAATTTTTAAGAAATCGCTGATATTTATTGCATTAGTACTGTAAAATTCTAAAAGAATAAATATAACAAGTGTTGTAACGTGCTTTCCTCCCGCATTCAACAAAATGAGAGCGCCAGAAAACGTGCCTAATCGTGGATTCATTTACAGTCCACAAGTAAAGCAAAGATCTTTCTCAGTATTTGAACAATACATGAAGGAATGTTGAACGAAAAAAGTGATAGAGTTGGAGAGTAGTGAAGCAGTTGCGGATTTAAAATACATTTTGCTATTTGACTTGTCATCCCAAACTACTCGCTGTTTTAAATGTAAAAAACGCAACTGTGAGTTTCGATGTTAATTTTTTTAATGTAAAATATTACATTTGCATTTACATTTAAATTGTACCACACCGTTTGATTGAGAAATATCTCAATCAAACGGTGTGGTTCAATTTGTGAAGTGGAGACTGTCTTCGTCCGACCTGTGTCCGACCTGTCTTGAAAAAGCCTCGTCTTATGCAGTGTTGACGTTACAGCCGTCATACTACATACGAATAGTGCAAGCGAATGGTATTCGCATTTGAAGTAAAGAAGGTCGTAGTGGGAGAGCCAAAACGCTGGTAGCTTCTAATCAATTTCATAAACATATAGAGTAATATAATTCCGGTAGTGAATAAAAATTATGAGAGAATTATAGCACGTACAAGGCTGCAATGTCTGATTCGATTAGTTATTAACTCATGATCATTAGAAAAATATAATTATATGCATGATTAACATACTTAAAACCTAACTAATCGCTAGCCTTACGTAATACAACATTGTGGTATAATCTTAGTTTAGGGTACAGTTGACGTAAAAGAACGAGTCACGCTAAAAAAGATTCAGTCCCTTCGTTTTCGATTAGCTTCCAGTATTTCTCAGTCCTTCTCACTGGCCTCCAGTACTGAAACTGCGCAGTTGCAAACACGTTGTGAAGAAATAACAATACAAGCATTGTTTAGAATCGAATCCAACGAACACAGTGAACGAGAGTCGTACCCTAAAATAAGAATTAGCCAACTTTTTTCCGTAAAGAAGATAAATTCCATATTTTCCTCTTTTTAAGCTAACATTTTATGAATTGACACGGCATTTGAAGAAGAGACCTTACAAACCATATGCCATTCTGAAAATAGTTCAAGATACGAAAAATTGTATTTATTGATTTATCCTTTAAGTTATAACTTCATTCTCCTCGTAGAATGTTTTATTAATTTTCTAGTAAAATATATTATAATAAAATAAGTTTTAAGTTTAATGGAAAAGCCCACCTAGAGGGACTCAGAAATGAGTTAGCCCCGTTTTGTTTTAGGCTGTGCATGCCAATTCGTACTTGCGATCTTGGAGATGACGAAAATTCCCTTATTCGTGAATATTTGAGAGAGATGACAGTCGAGCGTAAATGAAAAAAATAAAAATATGCCTCATGGCAATGTCACGTAGTTCAAACTCAGTCAAAATCGCCAAGAATTATTCACAGTGTAAATCAAATGGGACGCTATTTTTATATAAGTGGGCTTATTTTGTAGCAAAAAGAAGAGACGTTCAAAATGTTTGTATATTCATGCTGGTTTTTAAGAGTTGCTTGGAGTTAAGGAGATGTTATTTTGCCTCCAAACAAACGGCTTCTATGAAAATATTACGAGGCTACGAACTAACACAACACAAAGTGTAAAGCAATTTTCTTGCCCATAATACATTTTATTGCAACATTATTAATGATGGTATTTCGTGTAGCAATATGCTCAAACAATATCGAGTAATGTCAAAAAGTTGACAAAAAATTCAAGCATTTTATTTCAAACAAAAATTAATTTTAATTGAATTATTTCTAACAGCAAATATTTGGCACACTAAGTTGAAAATTGAACGATTAAGAGTTCGCTTCAAACTAAATTTAAAGAAATGATGGTGATTGTGCATTTTTTTGTGCTGCATTTCATTTCTTTTAATGTTATTATATGGTACAGTAAGTATTACACGCTGCCAAGAATCTTACTCCCGTGAAAGTATCCTCAACTACCGTTATTAAAACGATTAATCCATATGAAGTATTTTTTCTTATAATGTTATATTATCGTATTAAATAATTTTATATCACAAATTTTAAATTTACTATAGTATATTATTATTTTTACTATTACGAAATTATCATAAACTCTCATAATATACTGACCCTTACATTGACATTTGTGTCTCATCAAGTGACACACATACCACCGAACAGGCAACTAGATTTGATTGATCGTCAACTGCTTTGGTCATTAGTCCCGTTAGTCCCATTAGGCCCGTTTGGTAGGGTACTGATCCGGCATTCGCCTGGTGTTGATCAGAGAAACCACGGAAAACTACCGATCAGAGCAGCCGGCCGCTAGAATTGTCCTCCAGACAGCGACTGAATTCGAAAGCCTCCTAGCTGGAAAGCTAGTGTCGAAAATCCTGCCGCCGTCAGGACTCGAACCTACGACCTCCCGGTCAGAGGCGCTGCAGTAACATCAGTTCATGCACTGAGCTACCGCTCCCGGTCAACTCGATTTGACTTCACCCAGTAATCATGGCCGCTGGTCGCGATGCGAAGTTGTCGCGGTCGCGGATTTGTTCACACCCATCACAATGGACGCATGCTGCTAGCGGCGTACTCGGTCATGGCGTGGGGGGGGGGGTGAGAGGGCGGGGTAGTGCTGTCGAGAGCAATTTTTCAACGCGGGAGCGTGGAGTGCGGGGAGGGGGGCAGCATGGCGGGCGGAGGGGGCTGTAGGGTTCGAGCGTCTGGCTATTAACCCCACTGAAGATGATTAATTGCGGCCGCCTCTCGGTAGCAGACGCGCGTGGCCTGGCGCCAGGGCTTCCAAAGCGACTGGCCAAGGCCTACGAGGAAAGTTTACGATTCAAACACTTTGAATTGTTTCAAAATATTGTTACGGAAATTTCAAAAACAAATGATAAAATGTTAGCTGGAAAATCATGTAAGAAGGAAATATCATCTAGGAAGTGAGATATATTCTTTCCTTATTTTGGTGAAATAAAATACGATACAAAATGAAAATGAACATCCATGGTTTGGGGGCGATATATTTTCTATGTTCTAATTTTGAACATCGTTGTTGTGTTGGATATGTCATATCTACACTACGAATTGGTAGGGGTTTGGGGCTATAAAATACAAAAAGAACAATACTATATCAATAATATACAATACTGATTAATATCGAAAAATGTACCAATTTTACGTAAAATACTTATTCTGAAACAAGATGTCATAGCGTACCGATTGTGTTGACTCCGGGCAACAGCTATTGCCATTGCAGAGCCTTGACCAGAAGGCCCTAGGTTCAAGAACCGACGGTCATATATTATGAGAGTGGAATTACATTTTCCGAAACGTCGTCACACTTTGAAAATTTTTAATATAAACCTAGGATTGTCACTCAACAAAATTTTGTAGAGATCGTCCCTATTTTATCATAAATGGCCCTCAATCCTACATAACTATGGTGGGACGCCCTTTTTTCCTTACTTTCATGCTTCTAACATAGCTTCACTGCATTTATTATCGTCTTATTAAACAATATATTATATAAAATACAAATAAGTTATTACAAATTACAAAATAAAATCCCAAAACCCATCCAAATTTTTTCTTCCATTTTTTTCCTCGGATAGAACTCTTAAAAGAATGGCACAAGTCTTATTTTCATTGATCTCTCCGAATTTTCGAATCTTTCAAATCGAGAAACAACATGAGAGTATAGTCGGTAATATGAAAAAATTATACTAAGACGTTGAGCTTCGCACCAATTTAGAAAAGAAGCCTGAAGAATTTGAGACCTATTCTCTCTGTCTTTCTCCTTTTTTTTGCAAATTGTACACTACATGACATGATGTAGTACATATTTGTTTAATTATTTTTGTTTCCATTTTATATTTTAATATTGGAATAGAAGTTTGTTTTAGGTTCTTCGCTTCATCTTGATAGAGGGTTTCGATCCGCTTCCCAGCGGTCCATCAAATTCTGAGATGGAAACGCTGTGCATCTGTTTAATTTAGTCCTTCCCCTCAAACGTCAGATGGAATCGTCTGTACTTCGACACAAATAAACAAACGAAGTGTCCTGAGAAGACTCCACAAACTTCCTTATTTTGGTTCGCTCAGATAACTTATCTCCCTAGATAACAGTAATTTCGTTCTGCTTTCGTACGCAACAATGATTTAACTTGAAACTCTATCACGTTATCGTCTGTAATATGTTCGAAATCCTCCACCGAAAACAATATTTTACTTTTTCCAACAAATGATGTGCTTTGATTGGTTTTCTAAACGGAATTAGGATGGAAGGTTTTAGAATTGCAAAATTGGGATTTGGACGTGAGGTGTCCTCAGGAGAGGACACTTCAGTATTTAGGGATGGTACTTCGGAAGGGTAATTTTCTAAATTTATCTCAGCAAGATGTAATAAATATGTAAATATGTATTTTCGTTAATCTTCTTTCTGATTAATATTCATTTTTGTACATGGAATCATTATAATTTTGTACAGAAATGACTCTAATAATTGTGAATTATTTTGTGAAACGACACCACTACACAAAAATTAATAATAATTATTAAATCAATGTTGTGATAGTATGCAATTTTTATCTTATAGAATATATAGTGCCGATTTTTTTATACAAAAAAACTTACGAAGTAGTTGACGGGTGAAAGGGGATTGCCTTCTGAATGCCTTATTGGGGGCCACGTAAAATCTGTGTTGGCCAACGGGCACGAGAATTCAGTGGTACCAGTGTATATGGTTTATCTGATTTGCTTTGATTTATTTGGTCATAAACAGTAAAAACTGTATATGACGTAGGGGGAGAAGATTATCTGCGCACGCTTTCTTGAGTTCCACAATCCCTTCCCAACATTTTTACTACAAACTGTTGAAAGATGAAATATATTAAAATAATAATAATAGAAATAATAATAATAATAATAATAATAATAATAATAATAATAATAATAATAATAATAATAATAATAATAATAATAATAATTTAAAAAGCGCGAGATAAGCAACATTTGAAAAACTAGACATTTTCGTTCCCGAGTTATAGAGAACTTATTTGCAACCGTAAACGAACTGCAGAATTGATTTTTCTGTATTGCAAACAAAATAGTAACTCACCCTCTGCTCTGCTATCACTACAAACAAAAGAAGATCTCTACTATCACTTCAACAAAATCTTTGCATAATGAATCTATATTTATGTCCAGAAGCAAAACAAGGGACCATCTCAGCATTTGCTAAAAGGATCAGGGAAACTGGGCTAAATGAGGGTCATTGACCCGGAAGCTGAAGTACATTACTGGTTACTGGCATAAAAATATTTTTTAAATTATACAATACAAACGTAGACTATATATATATATATATATATATATATATATATATATATATATAATAAACATTATTTTTCTTTTTGATGATCAGTGTAGACTCTAATTGAATAGAAACAGTTATGCGTAACATAATGAACTTAATTTAGTGTTTAATTCTGATACACGCACATTCCATTTGAGGTTTGATCTAGAAAACCATTTGAGATACCTAGAAATGTTACTTTAACAGTGTCTAATTGCATTTTGTTAATTTTCAATGGAGCATGTAATTGCCGATTTGAAATGCAAAAATACATTGAAACCGTTTTTCCTTCGTTATCTTTTAATTTATAACGAAACCAATTTGAAACTTCTCGAATTGTACTATTTATTGTTTTTTTTCCTTTTTGCAAAGAACATTCGTGTGTTCGGCAAACAGAACTGTTCATCTATTTTTAATAGACGATGGCATATCGTTTACGTATAACAGAAAAACGATAGGACCAAGGATCGAACCTTGCGACCCCGTGCTCATGTGGCAAATAATTTGAAAGATAAGTAAATAATGTCCTTTTGTGCCAGTACGGTATTTTTAATCTTTGAGTTAGATGTTTAAGGAACGAGGTTATCCAATCTAAGGCCACCAATTCCATATGAAGGTAATTTTGAGAACAAGATTTTATTGGTCAATAACGTCAAAAGCTTTCGAAAAATCTAAAATATTCCAATGGGTGCTTCACTTTGGTCGATTGATCAAGCACCATATTTAAGAAAAGAACATATAGCAGTTTCCGTAGATTTTGATTTCCTAAAACCGTGTTGTGAGTCTGAAAACGCTTCGTTTTCCCTGAGAAAAGTTTCCTTTCGAGTGCAGAAATGCCTCTAATATTTTTGAAAAAACTGACAAAAGATAAATTGGCCGATAATTTTAAATTTATTTTTTTGTTCCCTTTTTTAAAATGTGGCCTTTTCTATTTTGAAAATATCAGAAAATATTCCTGAGTATAATTGAAGATGAGTCATTGAAAATGTGAGTTAACGGGTGTGTAAATGCAGGTGCACAAATTTTTACTAAACAGTCCGGAAATTCATCTAAACCAGATGAATATTTATTTTTTAGTTTACTATATGGTCTGTACTACTATGGTCATTGTAAGAACGTGTGCGAGAAATGTTACCTAAAAATCATTAATGCAGCACCTCTTCTTAATTTGTATTAGATCATAGACTATTTGTGATTGTTGAGAATAATATTTTAGCTTTTGACTTTTGTACTGAAAACCTTAACTTTCATCATATTAGATTAAATCCTAAATTTCTAATTGTGCATTTCTCACCACTGACGCAGTGGATTTGCTTCAGTTTTCTTTTCGAAAGTGGCAGAGTGTTCCGAGAGAGAGAGAGTAAGGAAAGACGATTCTCTTCCCATTTCGTTTTTGGACAGACTCCAGTGGACAGAAAATCATCTCAAATTGTTTTATTATGTGTGAACTTTTAACCCTAGAAAGGATACTCGAATCTAGAAAGACCCTAGAAAGGCTACATCGGCAGTTGGGTACGAAGGGTAATCTGTTACCCCGAACTATAGAATCAAAAAACAGAATATAAGGTGACTGAATATTTATTTAAAGTAAAATAGCAATTTTGTCTCACAATGAATTGCATTAAAAACATATGTTTAATCCATGTTCTTGAAAGACAGGGTTGTGGCATGTGAGGCATACACTTTTTTTGCACATGCTTTTGTTCTCTGACCTTGGACACAGTTCATTTCAGTCATTCAGTTATTTCTGCTTTGCTTATTCGCTACTGTATATTTTTATCAGTGTGCATAGTAGAGAGTATGAAGACAGTTTTAATGGTTGAGAGCAAAATTAAAGATTTTTGGGGGGCATACTTTCATACCTACATACATACACGCATAAAGGGGTATTTCGTTTCCCCAACTTACGTCTACTTCCTTTAAGAGAGTAGCAGACGAACAACATGCGACAGACGAACGCTAACCTCAAAGGAGCAAGATCATAATTTCACGCTTTGCGAAAACTTTATATGAAAAACGAAAGGCCTGGGGTAACATATTACCCCTGTGCCCTTTCTAGGATTTATAGCTGTGTTTATGTTTGGGTTCATGATCTATAATTTAAATTGCAATGGTTCCAGGAGAAAGTAAGGAATGGGAGAGTTTTACCAAATTTGCGATGATTTAGAAAAGTAGAAACACTGTAAGACCAGCTGAAATTAGGAAAAATGCGTGAAATGTCTGAAATATGTTGCAACGTTTACAGCTTTAAGATTCGCAAATAATGTATGGAGAAGACAATCCGGGTAAACTACACCTGTTCATATTTTTAATCATTCAATCCCCTTTTATATTAGGCCAAAAATATACTAAAATATACATTTTTTCCCATCCTACAGAAAGATTGATTATTCAAGTAATCGATTCATTGTTACTCCTCAACCAATTATTCAAACAATCGAAATTGATAATTTTTCTACTATAGCTCTTCGATTACAGTTAATTGAAGGGTATGTGCCATCACTATGATTTTGAGACGCCTTCAAGTAAACACAGACATAAAAGGAAAATTCTAGCAAAAAAAAAATTTGAGTCGTTACAGAACAACTATCATACAAACGTCATTGAAAATATGTGTTTTCAGATATGAATTCCTCATTGTCAGTCGTACAGAATTATTTGAAACACTTGAAAACTAGAAATTTCCGCACTCTGGTAATGCATTGGTAAACGAAGTATATGTTTGATTTTATCGCCTTGCTAAGAAAGAAACTACCCACATTCTACTCAGCTCTACTTCCACCACAACTAGCAAAAGAAAATCTCAACAAAGCTTGCAAATAGAGAAATTACATTTATGTACAAAAGCAAAAGAAGGAGCCTTCGCAGCATCTTCTTATTCTAATTCATCTTTTCCCTTCAATTTACTGCCATTAAAAAATTAGTTTTTTTCCGTGTAACCGTTTGTGAGTGACAGGCAAAGGTATTTTTATGGAGACTTATTATATTTACAAAACGAAAGTATACAATACAATACAATATGTATATAATACAATACAAAAGTATCTTCAACTAATGGGTATGCATAATTAATTTTTGGCTCCCGCTTGCTATTGCCACCCAAAGCGTGACACTGGACTTTTAATGGACAATTTACGTCACACTTAAATTCATTGCCACGAATAGTACTTAAATACATTAATTGGCCATATCGCAGTAAACAATACTCGTTAAACGGAAATAACTGTTTATTAGAGAGTACTATGACCTCCTCCCGTCTTTACTCGAGCGAGTCTTTACTAAAGCTTACGAGTGAGGTGGGACTGTTCAAGGGCGATCTTGCTAATTCGGATGTGTGATAAGAATTATTTACGTTTTGACAAAACAAATTTCTTAATAGTTTGAATATTGAGGTGCTCTATGTCGGAAACTAAAGTTTAATATATTATTTCTGTTTTCTTACTTTTACAATATCTCTAGCATTTTTAGAAAGCGTTTTGTCTGTCACTGGTTTCATCATCTGGCATTCGTAGGGAAGATCTTGGCAATATTAATACATTTCTAAAAGTATGTTAATTCGTTCTGACGTTGACGTTCTGACCATTCGAACTGATCACGACGAGAAATTCAATGTGCAAGAATAGGTTTAATCTTCATAATATTTTTTGTAAAGAATAATTTCGATTATCGTGGAATGAGCATATTCTTGCTTTATCTGTGAGTTCAAATGATAACGTATTCCTTATTTTCCTTGTTCTTAAATACAGATTCTCATGTATTGATGTTTGTACATATGTTCTAACAAAAAAATCATTGCATATTAGAAAGAGTTTATGACCAATTAAATATATTCTTCAGCGTTACTTCTTTTTCCCAATCAAATGGTTACTTCCAGAAAAAGGAATTGTTAATACGGTATACTGGCTGGTTTGTCAAAGGATATCTAATAATTAGGGGGCGGATGTTAAAGAAATGTCATTTTTTTCTTTTTACTTTTCTTTTCACGATCCCAAGATTACATTTTTGTGTTATGACGTAAGGAAATTAAATTAATCTCTACAATGACCCATTTTTATTTAACATTTTTTGCATTTTCGTCGGTTTCCTTTTCCTGTCATTTTGAAGCATTTTTTGCTGAATTCATCGATTTCAATATCATTGTAATGCTACTTGCTTCAAATAATATTTACGAGATGCAACAAATGTTCGCGACAAAATTCCTGAGTAGCCTATTGGAATTCTTCACTCAAATATTGCTCAGTCAGTCGTTGTGAAGGTTCCAATGACACCTATTAGCGCCATTGTCCGTTTGGACGATTTCATGATAAATAAAGACAAATATTTCATCGTAAACAACAGTTCAAACCAAAAGTTTGCGAGCAGTTTGAATTCACTTGAACGAAAGGAAGAAGCCTCGATTACCTCAGCAAGATATCCAACAGCTAGAGTAGTACGTTTGAACTGGTTTGTTCAAATTTTTTACGTTATTTCCCTTCGCTTTCAGTACATTTTAAAACATTTTATTGATAATTTTTGGCAATGTTTCAGGTCGTCAAAATCCGCCCCCTATCATCGATACGAAAAAAAATATCAGCGATAGCACCGTGTAAGTTCTAAAATTTTCCCTGGGGAAACAGTTTCGTTAAAATTTTCTTGTTTTAACGAGAGATATGCCTATTGCTATTAAGCGCTTGTTTCGCTCCTTTACATTGACATTATTGACATTTGACTACGTGAAGATCTGACTTGAGCATACCGTATACCGGAACAAAAGAAACACGCCTATTAGCGTTCGACAGCTCAGTCAAGGCAGGCTGTAGCATATCTGCACGTGCAGGTCAAAACAATCGTAAGATCTATGTTATTTTTTCTGCGTCATGCGCTCTTCCAGTTCCCCTTTATCGAGAAAATGGCTCATATATTTCGACCGATGATCAAGTCTCTAAAACGCAATATAATTTACATATGCCGTCAGTGCGTAATGTCCGTGGTGAATATTTCATCATCATTAACATTTTGATAATTTTGTCTTATGAAGTACAGGAGAATTGCTATGATCAACACCGCCATGGATGACATGGGCGAGAATCTACTACGCCAATTAAATTGAATTCTAGAATGTACTATAGATCAGTTTTCAGTATATTCATTATCAAAGACGTTAGGACAGATATTTTGTGTAACTATTAAAAGCCCTGTCGTCGAATAGCTCAATCTATCCAAAATTTCAATTGATTGGTTGGTGATTCAGGGCACATCAACAGCTAGCGGGGTTTCCCCCTAACCAGGACTCTCTCACCAGCGGGGACAGCCAGCCGGGACAAGCTCTAAGCTCCCGACCGGTCTCCTGGCATGTGTAGTAGTGTAGTGCATGTTAGTGTAAGTGTGTGTAAGGGGTTAGGATAGAAAAAGGAAGAGGAAGGAAAGATCGCGCGCGGTCCGTGGCGCGTTTGTTAGGGTACTGCTCCGGCATTCGCCTGGTGGTGATCGGAGAAACCACGGAAAACAGCCGATCACAATAGCCCGTCATTATTCTCCTGCACACCGCGGGTGAATTCGACCTCACTCTAGAGCTAGTGTGGAAATTCAGCTGCCGACGGGTTTCGAATCCTAGGCTCTCCCGGTCAGTGACAACACAGCAGCAGCGCTTATCGTCAGCCGCCCCGGGTGTATTGTGTGCGAGGTAGTTTGGGCCTCCATTACCTCGGCTAATCGCGAGACGCTGTAGTTACAGGAAGCCCGGTCGCTCCCCTTTGCACATACCGTCGCCGTAGGAGCCTCGCCGGGAATCCTCCCCCTGCCGCCGCGCCGGCCTCCTCCAGCCGCCTCCGGCCGCCAGCCCCGCGGCGAAGGCCCAAGCCACGGCGCGAAGGGGAGGCCAATCTGACAGCGAAATCCGGAGGATAAGCCGCCCCTTACGCCCCTCCCCATATTGAATCCATCGAGGGCCTGTTCTTCACGCGCTGCCAGACGCTGCGCGCGGGTGGGGCGCGCGAACGGACGCCAGGGTGGAGGGCTGCTGGTTCACAGCCAGAGCGAGGCCTACCACCCCCAGCCAACTATCATTTACGGCGTGGAAAAACAGTAAAAAAACTTGATGACCACATGAAGGTACAATCTACAACGTGCGCTCTTCAGCACTGAAATCACTATTCCCTCTCTTTTACTAACTACTTAAATGAATTACAAAATAAGGTAGGAATGGGCGTTTTAACAATCATATGTTAGCAAGAATAAATCGGCTAAGTGTTATGGAAAACGTATGCATTGACAAACGAGCTACAAAATTTATTGATGTGTAATGCTCGTGACATAAGAAAGACCCTTTCCTTTCACTTGCAAAGCCAAAGCTCAAGAAAACGTGCGAAGATAGCGAATCTATATTTACTCTCCAGAAGCAAAGCAAGGGACATCTCTACATTTCCTCTGTGGCTCATGGGAAATTGAAGGAGAAACTGCCTACAGGTCACTGTTGCTTCAGGGAAAAAATGGTTGTTACTAGAGGCGGCTGATTAATGGGGATATAAGAATATGCAACGTGGACATCAATAACTGGGGAATGTCGGAGTAGTACCCTATCAAACGGGCCACGAAACGCGCGAGATCTTCCCTTCCTCAGCCTTATCCCCTCGTTTTCCATTGCACATTCTCCCGCCCACGCCCACGCCCGCACAAGTCCACGCCCGCACACACTCACGCGCGCGCGCGCGCGCGCGTGTGTGTGTGTGTGTGTGTGTTTGGCCGGCCATGACCGGTCAGGAATTTATTGAGATATAAGAAATGATGGAAACAGCTGGGGGGGCAAGATTCGCAGAAGGGGAAATGAACTATATGCAAATATTATCATTAAGAATTGTATTATTGACAGTTTTAGTGACAATTCTATGAACTCCTTATTCTGAAACGTTTCAGCAGTTACAATGTTCCTTCTCCGACGTGCCATTTGTATGGACGCCTCGGAGAAATGTTCTCTTGCATTTAAACACTTCTCGTTACGTAAGAATATAATTGTTGCTTAGTAGAAGATTCACATTTTTTCTATCAGCCTTTTATCTAACACGTTCGTTCCTTTTTCTCTGGAACATTGCACTGATGTGAATAAGAACAACGTAAATAGAAGAAATATAATATGAGTATTCTCAAGGTAAGAAATTTTTTCCCACAATAATATGTGCGATAATGTCGCCTTCAAATGCAATTCATCATATGCATGTAACAATGGCGCGATATGGGCAGCACCGTGTTGACTTTAAGCTGAAGGATGAACCATGCCATCATACTAATTGACTGCATCCGCACTTCTTTGAAGGCATAACACTGTAGAATACGGGAAATGTAATACCTTCAACGAGGGGCAAAACAACGCTTTGAATGCAACGCATTCTGTGTGATACACGCCTGATATGGAAGAGCATAAAAACTCCATTTCGTATTGCTGAATGTTCTCCATTGTGGAATGCATCCCTGTCATTTTCAGACACATACTCATGAAAAACGCAACCAACATTTGATAAATTTTCGAAGGAATCTCAACTGCAATGATGATAAGTTCCACCAGTGTAGTGAATGTAGAATCTCGGGAGGTAATGGTGATTCTTTCCCCGCTGGATGGTGAGGTCCGGTGCCGGCCTACACGTCGGCGTACGAGGGATACCCTCTCCAGGTATCTCCTCCAGCGGGGACAAGCTCTAAGCTCCCAATTGGTCTCTCAATATATGAGGTAGTGTAGTGAATGCAAGTGTATGTGTGTGGGGGGTGAGTGTGTGTGTGTAAGGGGAGAAGATATGAGAGATCAATGGCTCATTTGTTACGGAACCACTCTGGCATTCGTCTGGTATTTATCGGAGAAACAACGGAAACCTATCGAAGAGAGCAGCTGGTCGCTAGATTTCCTTTCAGACAGCTGCTGGTTTCAATCTACTAGCTAGTATCGAAAATCCGCTTCCGGTGGGATTCGAACAATAGAACCTCCCGGCGAAAGTCGTGCAGAGGCAATGCTGGCTCCGAGCTGCTGCAGTGCAGCGCCCTCTGCAGGGCCTCCCCTTCCCCTCCGAGCAGCGCTGCCTGTCAGAGCGCGCGGGACGCCCGGTTGCTCTTTGCGATCGCGCCGCTCCACGACGGAACGCGCCGCGGGGAAAGAGGGAGGAGGGAAGGAGGGGAAGGAGGGGGAGGGCCGGGTAATCCCACAGCCGGGGAAGCGCAACGCCGCGAGAGCCGGAGGCGCAGGAAAAAACGGCCAAGGGTGGAGAGTAGAATGACGTGTACGGAGCCGATCGGCGCTGTACCGAGGACTGAGCCGCAGCCTCCAGCTGCTGGGAGAAGAAGTGGAAAGGTGAAGATGCGAAGGGGCAAAGAGAAGCGTTTCGAAAACGGATTGGTGGAAGAGGGATGGCGACAGTGGCAGACTGAAACTGACTGTGACGTCAAAAGTGAGGACGATGACGGTGCAGGCGGTAGGACGAAAGTGCTAGCACATTTGCCAGCACATTTGAGAGTGAGACTTACAGAAAACCGCAGCACCGGAAATGAGGCGGGTTCACAGGCGATAGTGCAATGGATTGTTGTGACTCATTTCGGTGAATTGTGATCGTGGGCAGTTCTGATCGTCGACACTGGTGACCGCGGAGATCCTTGACCATGGTGACAGGTTGCCTTTCTGGTCTGCCTGGTGGTGGCGATAACATGCCTGCGAGTTCGTTGGAGATGGTGCCAGCACGAACCTGATGGTTCAGTGTGTCAGCGCAAATGGCACACGCTAATGTATTGACCCGTGGGTCTGACGGGAATTAAGCGGTTCTGTTTCGATATCAGAATACACAAATACTTCAAGTAGTGTTACGCGCATGCCGCAAAGCCATAGTAGGTACATATATTTAGCATTGGGATCGATCCACAAAAAACGGGGGAACTCAGTTACGTCAGTAATGATCTGATTTGATATATTTTTGTCAAAGAACAGTAAAAACTGTGTGTGACGTGTAGAAGGAAGTACAATTTTCGTGTGTTGTCTTGAGCTCCAGAATGTCTTCCCCACCCTTTAAACATTAACAGTCGAATGATTGCTACTTGCTATATTTGGCTCCACTATTTATTTCTATGATACAATCTCTGTGATCTGTTACATGTTCATTGGAAGTTATGAAAAAGCGGTCTGTTAATCCAACTTCTCAGTACCAGACGTACAAATTGCTGAGAATTTTTCGTGCAAGTTGTATTCGCAAATATTGTCCCATCCCAAACCCAACACATAGGACCGAGTATGGTTGAATTATAAAAGTGTTTCGGATTACTAGTTTTCATAAAAAATCAGGAGTTGCATTTAATGCATTAAATGCATTTAATCTATTGATGAAAACTAAACAATACTATTTATTTCTAGGTGCGTACAATACAAACAGAAAAATTGGAACATGTATCAATAAAAAACCTTTTATTCATTAACCAGCAATGTATAACTATGAATAAGAAGAAACAACAAAAAATGTTTCGGAATACTTCACGTGTTGCACTATAGAGAACCCACATAAACCAAGTTTGGGATAATATCGTAGCAATAAAGAATGATGGATGAGGTGAGTGATTATATACGACAAATAACACTTCTACCGTCAACTATTTAGTCCACTAATACTCTATAAAACAATAATCTTGTCAATCTGCAGATTGCATGTCCCATCTGGACCAATGATTATAATTCTAATTTTAACAAATGCAAGAAGTTCAAAAGGAATGATGAACATTAATCACTAAAGCACTTTGATTCATTAATAAGCTATATTACTGATTTGAATAGACGCATAGTTGACGAAAATGTAGGCACAACTATAATGTGAGATGTGATGTCAGTGGTTTCGTTAGCTGGAAGCCTGAAAAGATACTAAAATAATGAAACACTTAGAATTTTGACTGAAATGTGCGATAATTTCATTCTGTTAATTCGCAAATTCTTATACTTGATGTTACAACTATATTCTTTTATACAGTGCACTTACAACACAGCTGCAATCGTGCCATAAGAAAGAAGGAAGCTTCAGTATCCATGTGTGCTGATTCACATTAGCCAATGGTTGCTACTCAAGGACTTCTTTTTTTCTCACACGCGACAGATGCCCCCCACATATTCGACATAATCACTTTTGCTACTGCGGCCGGCTAGAAAACAACTACACAACGATTTAAAAATAAAAACTATTACAAATCAAAGAGCCTATTTGTACTTAATTTTTACACAAATTTTCCTCAGCTACTGGCAACAGAAAACCCACCTTCAAAAGGAAACAGATTTTTCGATTTGTATCAGATTAATAATACGATTTCTCCTTCATTCATTCTATAAAATTTTGAAAAACCATCGGAGGTGAGAGTAACATTATCTGAGATGGAGTTTTCTTCCCCACCCATTGTAATTTGAAGTTTTTATATTACTACGTATTTTAAGATAAAGCTACAATACCATCTATTATGTGAATAGTTTTAATGCAATCTGAAACTAATGGTCCTAAAACAGTACATACGTTTTCGCCTTTATTAATGCCTACTTAATACTATTTATGTCGTAATTTCTCTCCTAATTAACGCATCTCAGTCATCATTTATTGTAAATATCAAATTTTCGTAAAATTATATATGACCTTATTTCAAAATCCATCCTTAAGGAACAGATTTAATGAAGGGAAAAAGAACTCTGTTTATTCTTTAATATTTTAGTTTTCGGAAGACAACGAAAAAATTTGAGTCTTTGGCAATTTTCGAAAAATTAAGGTTTTCAGCGAACATGAGATTACACCATTCTCTTAAGAGTCCTATCCAATACAAAGTTTAATCAAAAACGTAGGAGCCATTTTTTTTAAATTTTGAAAATGTCCCAGGGGCTTCATGTAAAGTACTCCCCAAATTAAAATTTCGGTTTCAAATTCAAGGAAAGACTTCAGCCACATCGAATGAGGGATATCAAATTTGAGACAATCGGTATAACGGTTTAGCCGCTAGCGTTGTTCACAGACGGACAGATCTTTTACCATCATTGGATTTTTCGGTATCAAGGACATACAAAATATGGATTGTGGCTACACCGCGCGTTAGGTGATTTTTTAATCTAAATTTCACAACTGGATTTATCAACTTTTTCGTTACCCGGACCCTGTAATACGAGTTTTTCGCCGTTTATTTCGCGCAGCAATAGATAACTTTAGCGAGCAGCATTAGATAACTCTTTACTGCGTAAGCGGTAGCGAGAACGTAAAAAGCCCCTGCTGCGGCGATGGCAGAGACGGAGCCGCAGGACGGTCAGAGGGGAAGTGGCGGGGGGAGGGGCGGGAGCACGGTCCAGCGCGTGGGAAGATTGCAGCGCGGCAAAAGGGAGAGCGGCGGAGGGGAGGGCGCGGGCGGGGGCGGGGGCGGAGGCGGCGCGTAATCCGGATCTGGCCCGCTGCTCTCTGCCCCCAGTCAGTTGGCGCTAATGGCCTGAGCGGAGGGGGGCGCGGCGCCCGCGTGCACCGGGCCCCGCGTCGCGACGCGTCGGCGCGCTCGGGTCGCCCACGCAACAACAGCTGCCACTGCGGCTCTTCTGGCCGGGCGGTCGTCGGGTTCGAGTCCCCGGGCTAGCGGACAGAGCTGGACCGCATTCAACCCCTCTCAGGAGGAGAATGCTAGCGGCTGGCTGATTTGAACGGTAGTCCCATGGTTTCTCCCATCAATACCAGGCGAATGCCGGAGCAGTATCTTACAAACGACCCAGAGACCGCCCGCGTTGATTGATAATTATTAATCATTTCATTATAATGAATCAATCAATTGTGGCTCGCCACTTCAACAATTTCTTCGCGTTTTGAGGGCACTACAATGCCAAACGGTTGCAGCAAACGCCGTGGCAACCACCATGTAAAGCAGACTCCCCAAGCCCCTGGATGTGTGGCCCTGAGAATGTCCAGGGCCTCGCCAGATCGCTCCCGCTCCTTCCCTTTCCGCCTCCCCTCTCCACTCTGCGTTTGCTTGCATCTCCGACAAGGAAATCAATGATATTCTACCAGAAATGCAAAATAATCCACAACAGAAAGTGAGAAAGTCTTGTATTGAACTTTATTGTCCGTCATTTTCAATGAATATTAAATTTCTTTGGCCGTTTTTCGACGAACAGATTCATTAATCAAATATTGGACACAGTTAACAACCTTTTATTAAATTTGCAATATCACGACGTTTTGAGGACAAATTTATTCCATTCATCTTGCTGGAAAACACATTTAACTTCAATATTAACTTTCACGTTTATATTTCAGTTTTATATTCATTGAGAGAGTGTTCCTTTAAAACAAACAAGGGCATTAGCTGGTATTTACTTATGCTAAAATGTAACATATGTATTTTTTTGTGTGAAACGCTTAGAGGACACTTTGAGAACGCGGTCATTTTGACCGGCACCCCTTCTACGAATCTAGTCTTCCCAGAACCGAGCTTCAAGTATTGCGCGTGGCCATGATGGCGAACAGCGAGGCAATGGTAGCGCCGGGCTATGGCTCTAATGCCACTGATGTGGCAAAGCTCGTGGCTTGGAGTAAACGCTCTCTATCGAATATCTTTCCGAACTAGAGCAGTAAGTTGGGATATTTATATTTCCCCAAATAAACAAAGTTGCATTTATTTTTTTTACTAAACTAGGCATAAATTTTGGTATTTAGTATTTGCAATATATTATTGACATTTATTACGGATGAATAGGGGTGCGAAATGCATGTAAAATTTGAAAAATGCATTTTAAAAATTGATTTGTGGTGTCCCATTAGATAAAAATAGAAAATGGTTGGTTTACCATATAACTTGACATTCTCTATAGTACGAAAGATAGTACTCTGTCCATTGAGTTTCGTTAATAAGAGTTGACCTTACATTTTTCTTCGTTGATTTGGCCAGAAGGAGCTCCAGTAGTGACAAGCGTAAGAAAAAGCCTTACGTACGAGCGTGCCTTTTTCTCTCCTCTGACATTGACATATGACGTGCTATGGGGAAAAGAATTTAAGACATTAAGTCAGTTGCAAATTGAATTGCAATTCATTACAACGCACATGATTCAATTCCTGCGTGTGGCATTGCACCTCGGCCAGGACATACGCTTGAAGGCCTCATCATTGACTGCAACGACCTTGATGGCGCTGAAAATGGCCATTGTTCACCAATTCTCACAGTCTAACAACGAGTGAAAAAACTGCGTTCTGTGAGGTTCATGGTGTCGGCTATTCATGCTAATCAATTCAGAACAACAAATGAATTCTGATAGAATCACACCTTTTGGTGTGAACAAACGTATCTCTTTGTTTTGCTTCCGAGTTTGCACTGCTGTTTTGTGGAAACGCTGTGTGTATCCAGAGTATAGTTTGAATTAGTATCCTTCTATATGGAAATAATTTAATTTAAAATAGTGAATGTTATACGGATGAAGGCGGCAAATTTCCAGTCGCCTTTATTTTTTAGAATATTTTGTCAATTAGGTAGTGTTAAATGAATTCAATAGTAGGATTAAACAAGTGATTGTTTGCATTTGACTTCTTGGAAGTAAACACTTAGTGACGTTTTACATTTTGTCATTCATCTTCATCAAGTTGAACGATGCCAATTGAGAATATTATTGCCCATATTGAATTTCTTATAATAAATTTTCGATAGTCAAAATATTAATATTTTCCCCTTCCATTTTGTACATTTTATATTTGTAACCTACTGTATTAACTCAAAAGAATTGGTTTCCAAAGACCCTTATTGCTATCCATTTTGAGTTGGTTATGTCATGAGTGAATAATTGAATAATAATTATTTCGATTAGCGTCCTCCACTTCTCGTTGGTTGTAGCCGCCTCTCACTAGGACTATCACGATAATCTTCTTATATCTTTGATTTGAGAATCGATAGTTTTTGCAGGCTACGAACAAATAATTTAGAGCACACATATTGGATGTCCAGAATTCCTAGTTTCGAGAAACCCAAGCTTGAAAGTTTGAAATGGTGCAGTTATTTATGGAGCCAAAATGCTTTCTGAAAAAAATATTCCTCTAACATGGACATACAATCTTTGTACACTAAGTAGATATGCACGACGGGTGTCCAAAAATGACATGAACCCAAAACTGACCGTGGGTGGACATACAATGTTCGCCCTATGCTATTGGTATATCCTTATCGTTTGATTTGGCTCACCATTTGATGGTCATTCTTCTTATTTTGGTGTTTTTATCATTATCGTCTTATTATTCTCTCTTCTTTTCCTGTGCGTGCGGTATTTTGAAGAATGTTTAAGAATTTTGGAGCAGATACTGCGCGATAGAAATGTCATGATTACATTATCTCTTCGTGTACACAAAGTTATACCTTGTCATGCTCTCTAGGGGAGATCATACATTCCTTATATGTAGGCAGGAAAAATGAAGGGATGAGATTCTTCAGAGAAAATTAATGGACAATCCTCAGATTGATAAAGCGAAATAAAAGTTAAATGGGTTCAACACAATCACTTTTAATTACACATCAAGTTCTACCATTGCACACTGCATCTCTTTAAACGTTATCTTAAAAGTTAAAAATATTGCATCAAACCCGCAAATTCAAGGTAGTGCAAACAATATATCCAACAACATTCACTTCTTTTACATGCGTCTTTTATGTTCTTTATACTCATAACATATGTCAAGCAACTTTGCGGTCGACTGACCGGGTCGAATAACTGTCAGGTCATCATTGCTACGTCCATTCAACTGTGTTTACAACTAATACGTCCGTCTACAACTTCCTGGTCGACGATTGCCTGGTTACAAATGTGGCGAGCTATGGCGGGCGACCCACGACCAGAATCAGTTCAGGAACTGCCCCACTCAGTTTACTTTCCTTCTCCCCCGTACGTCACGTAGTGTTTTTACTTATTTTTTGAAAATATATAAATGAAATCAAAAAGTACGTCGTATGTGTTGTGTTAGGTAGCGGTGATGTTTTCCTGAATACCCGTGTCCAAATAATCAATCCTGCCTTCTTACACATCATGAATTCTGCTCATTTCTATCTCTTTTCTACTAATGACATCACACAAATGAAATGTTGGTAACCATTTAAAGCGAACGGACACTTGGCTCTCCTGGGCAATTGTGAAATAGTAAATGAGATTTTACGATGAGATCGTTTCAGAGTGAATGAAGATGAGATGATATGCAGGGGTTTGCCATCGCTTATCAACTCACGTGCACAAGATGAAAATATTTACACCGCCCCTAATGCACGTTATGACTGGTGATACCACCGTGGCAATCTGCGCTTATCAGATAAGCATTATATGATGAAGACAGTTTATCGTCAGACAGATTTTAATAAATACAGGCATCAAATAAAAAAGATAATCTTTGTTTATGCCTTATTTCTGATTCTTAAAAGTTCTGGGAGTCCGGAGTCTTCGGATTTATCGTATGCGTCGTGTGATTTTAATATCAGTGTAATGCTGCTGCTACTGCTACTTCTTCAAATCTACTATAGATAAAAATAATTATAACAATCAAAACAATAAATATTTGAGATAAAGAAATAAACTACAAGTGAGGTTGTATTTGAGTCACTCGTGAAACATCCTGGCTTCACAAATCTAATCAGTCTGGTCCCGGTCCGCAGGTCTGGATATGGAGTGGCAGCATAATATATTTTATTTATTTACACAGATTGTTTTATTTTTCATATTTTTATACCAGACTCAAAATAGACGGCTGAGTTACGGAGACTTCTGATATATTCTAATGATCGACCGCACGCTGCCCGTGCTTCACCAACCAATTGCCATGGATTTACGCAGTTTAGCAGAAACAGTTTAATCTCATGTCTGTGTTGACGTCGTGGTTGTGTTTGTGTGTCCCTCGCAGGCCATCCGCGCTTCATGAACCAGCTCTCCTGCGGCCTTGATCTCGTGTCGCTGGCCGGCGAGTGGCTGACGGCCACGGCCAACACCAACATGTTCACGTACGAGATCGCGCCGGTCTTCATCCTGATGGAGCACGTGGTGCTGCAGCGCATGCGCGAGCTCATCGGCTGGCCTGGTGGCGCAGGCGACTCCATCCTGGCGCCCGGCGGCTCCATCTCCAACCTGTACGCCTTCCTGGCGGCGCGCCATAAGATGTTCCCGGACTACAAACAGCGCGGCACCACTGCCGTGCGGGGACAGCTGGTCATGTTCACCTCCGACCAGGTAGGCGCCAGCACAGCCACGCCTCCACTGTCAACGGAGAAGGGGCCAGTCCAAATTCAAAATCGGAGCAGGAGGGAACCACCTCGTGATAGCTGAGCATGTTCACCTCATACATTCTTTTCTCATTTGGGCATTCCTATTCATTATGGAGACCAATTGCAATTATATTTTCCTAAAATTTACTTTTAAACCTGCCCGAATCATATCTAGATCGCTTTGAACGTGAAAGTCTTGATATGGAGCCGGGTTATTAGCTCTGCGTCCAACCCCCTTGACCAATCGTGGAGGCAGATGATTTTTTGTCAAGATAATCGTCCCTTAAGGAGGTTACTTTCGCTACATCTAGGAAGGCTTCCTCTCCCTTGGTTTTCTGTTGGGGTTTGATTCCCTTAGCTTAGGGTTCCTGCTTTAAGGCACAGGAAACTCACCATCCGTCCCACCCTCTTGGTTAACCTAAAGCTGACGCATGATGCGGTTTGAGTAGGAACGTGAATACTCTGCCCTGCTACACAGGACCCACGTTACAGGGAGGCCTCCTCTGGTTTTTTAAGACGTATACCTAAGAACATTAATATCCCTCATCAGGACCGAGTCTCCCATTTGGGCCCCGAACCAGTCTAGAGGTAAAATCTAGCGGCCAGCTACTCGATCGGTAGTTGTCAGTGTTTCCTTCTATCAATACTAATGGATGCCAGAACAATTCTTAAACAAACAGAACATGGGCCGCACGCGATCTTACCCTCCTCTTCGTTGCCCTGTCCTCCTCTCTTACTTACACATACATTTGCATGCACTACACTTCCGCACACGTCTGGAGCTTAGAGCTTGCCCAGCTGAGACGGAATCTCCCACCAGCGGGGCTGGTGGGAGATTCCAGGTTGGGGAAACAACGCGCCAATTGATGAGTAGATCGGCTCGGATCTTCCAGCGGGGGAAGATCACCGCCACCTTTCGCGATAAAAGAACTTGCACTACGAGATCAATGGCTTCAGCAGTTGTCACTCACGCCCGTAATCACTAATCACTCCACCCATCCACCAAAAGACCGGGAGAGGGGGCTCAGTGGATCAACTGATGTCACTCCAGTGTCTCTGACCGGGAGGTCCTATGTTTGAGTCCCGGCGGCGGCAGGTCTTTCGACACTAGCTTGTCAGCTGGATCGAGTTCAGTCGCTGTCTGGAGGAGAATTCTAGCGGCCGGCTGATATGATCGGTAGTTTTCCGTGGTTTCCCCGATCAACGCCAGACGAATGCTGGAGCAGTACCCTAACAAACGGGCCAAGGACCGCGCGCGATCTTTCCTTCCTTTTCCTTGTTCTATCCTAACCCCTTACACTAACATGCACTACACATGCCAGGAGACCGGTCGGGAGCTTAGAGCTTGTCGTTCCTGGGGCGGTTCCCCGCTGGTGGGAGATACCTGAGGGGAAAACCCCGCTAGCCGACAGTAGCTCAGCCGCGGATGTCGCGATAGAGCGGGGGAAGCTCACAGCCACCTCCCGAAAGCATGCCCTACACTTACGGGACGAATGACCTGAGTAGTTGACGCGTCCGGAATCATCGCTGACAACCCCCCAAGCAACCACTCCCCCAATAGGCGTGTCCCCGTTGCAGTGCCACTACTCCGTCAAGTCGTGCGCGGCGGTGTGCGGCCTGGGCACGGACAACTGCGTGGAGGTGCCGAGCGACGCGCGCGGCCGCATGCGCGTGGACGAGCTGGAGCGGCTGGTGCTGGAGCGCAAGGCGCGCGGCCACGTGCCGTTCTTCGTGGTGGCGACGGCCGGCACCACCGTGCTGGGCTCCTTCGACCCCATCGAGCAGATGGCCGACGTGTGCCGCCGCCACGGGCTGTGGCTGCACGTGGACGCCGCGTGGGGCGGCGGCCTGCTCTTCTCGCGCCGCTACCGCCACCCGCGCCTCACCGGCATCGAGCGGTCAGTGCACACTCGCTATTTTCCACTTATGATTTAGATGACCTAAAACATCGACAAAAATGATCGATTATATGCCCTTAAACTTTTTTTAAATGCTCTTAAACCAAAGAAAAATGACGTAAAAAATATGATCAAAACAAGTTCGGATGAATAACTCAAGCTGTTGTATACGTAACTGATGTAATCGCGGCTTCTTCTATTTGTTCAAGTGAACTCAGCTTTCAAACTTTTGGCTTAGGCTGTACTTTACCAGGAAATCTCTGTCTTTAGCTGTCTCGAAATCGGCTGAACCCACGATGATAGGCGCCAGAGAAATCCTAGATTACATACTCACAACGGCTGATATGGACCATATGGCAGACGTATAAATTAATTTTCAAAATCTGTTTAATGTATATTTTTAATGATTAATTAATAAAGTTTTAATCTATTTCCTGAACAAGATTCATTAGCTATTTACAAAAAATTTTGAAAAATGATTTCCTATCTATTTTACGGTCATATGGGTGTTGTTGTAGTGGTTCTTTTTGTCTTATTAATTATTTCTGTAACACTAGGCAGAATCGGATGTCAGAAAACATATATTCAAGAGACGATTTCCAAATTTACGGGTTTGCCGACTTTAAGCTTTTACATAACATAACGTGGCAAGTTCTTTAAACTATTTCTTCAAATTCTTTCATCTGGTAGGAGAGTGTATAATTTGCCCGAATAGAATAAAAAATATTTACAAACTTCAATGTGTGAAATGTCAGAAAAATTTAAAAACCTTATTTTATTTACTTACATTTTTGCAGGAGCTTCATAACCATACTGGGTTATGTCATACTGGGTTATGTCACGATGATAGACGTACTGAAAAGAAAGTACAAAAATTACTTGTGACATATTGGATTCTGTCTTAGTATAATATTTTATTCATTTCAGTTTAGAGGTGTTTCAGCTAGTAGGGCAATTAAGACCCATACATGATGATCTATTGGGTCGATGTTAACGAAAATGACGATGGCAAATGACGATGAATGACCCTTTAGAAAGTAATATTCGTCAAAAAGACGATTCTGATGTAATGCAATTAATTTAGTATCGTCAGTACAGTACGAACTCCTTCAACATTGCCATGCCTTCTATTCGGATTACGACAGTCTTCTCGAGCATCATTCGATTGTTTTTTCTAATATTATATTTCTTATTATTACATTTTTATAATCACTACCCCAACTTCAACTTGTTCAAAATTTGGACTTTTAAAACAGTATTATGATACCTATTCATTGGTAAATAAACATTTTTTATCAAAGATGGAAAATCAACTTTTAGAAACCGCAGAAATTTCATTTCTATATTTTAATATAGTTAAATTATTTTTTGTCTTCGATTTTTTACGTAATCTCTTAAGTAAACATTTTAAGTAAATTAAAATGATCGAAAATTTAATACAATTTTCACTGAATTGCTATTCCAAATATTTTAATGTTTCCATTGACTTGTGCACACATATTTCCACATTTTTGGCCTTACAAATCTTAGCTCTATTGATGAATAGTACCTGCTTTATTCTTCGGTGGTGATCATCTGTCAGTCGAGATCTCTCATCCAGGCTTGTAGCAGCATGCCCTCCCCCGCATTCGTCTCCCACAGGGCGCTGACACAGGCGTCTGCAGGGTGCAGACGTCAACAATCAACGGCCTCTTTCACGCCTCCGCGATCCGCGAGCGAAGGGCGTCTCTGGGACGCAGCAGATGGCGCCGGGCAGTGGGGCAGCAGAGACTTAACCCCGGGGGCGGGCGTTGGGCGAAGGCGGGTGGGCGGGGTTGGACTGAGCGAAGAGGGGGGCGGGGCGGGGCGGCGGCGTGTCGCGCAGAGAGCAGCGTGGGAGCCACCGGCTGGTGGAACTAGGCTGAGCAGGGCGGGGCGGGAGCCATCTGCAACCTGTCGTACACTAAAGGGCTCTTGGAATTTCGGACGTCCCGTTCTCGATATGACTTGCGCTCTTCGCAGTTGGCAAGGTGTCGAAGAAGAGTACAATCGCAATTTACAAAATATGCCATGAAAAGATTTCTGAGCAGATGTGTGCAACAGAAGACGCAAAAGACAATAACAGAAAGAATGGAATTTCTCCTATCATATATCGTAAATTCATTCCCAAAGAGCCATTTTGCCAGTTCTGATATGCATGAGAAAAATGTGTACATGAGCAAAAACTATTAAAACTCAACTATAAAAAATACGTACTAATTCCCAGGAAACGTTTATTGTTTAAATAAAGTTTCCCTCGTAGTGACTGACTCTTTTCTTTCCATGAAGCGACATGATATCTTAACAAAAAATGATACGTTATTTGCATAGAACAGTCGTATAAAATTCATTTTTTAGCCTTCGAACTGCAAATCTGTGTCGATAAAGATACTCGACTTAGATTTTGCTGTCTAGAGGCGTAAATAAATGGAAAGCTTCTTCACCATTGTCCTCCTATCTGATAACGTTCGGCTACCATTGACTCTGCTAGATGCGTGACAGTGTCTTTGCGTTATATGAACTTCTTTCAGGCCTGAATTTCGTGTGTGGAGGTGCGTTTTGGTGTTGTGCTTAACCACATGGATCTCACATGCCTACATGATTTAAATACCCTTTGCCTCTATTCCCATTAAATGTTGATGCCAATAATCTTACATTGAAATAACTTTAATGATGTAATAAAAATGATAATACCCAAAATTATCGATATCGGATATACACAATAGTGTATTACCGTACTTGTATAATAATCCAAGCGTTTGTAGCCGCAGAGAAATGAAAAAATAAACTTCTCGTGAAAATGCAGTGATTAACAAGGAACAGAGTTACTTACAATACCAGGACTAGCAAGAGATGATGAAGATGATATATCTCGGATTTTCAAGGTGAGGACAAGCAAAAATGTGTAGCATTCAATACTGACACACTCCTTTGACTGCGGCTGTGAAAGGTTCTCTCAGAAGTTCGCCACCTCAGAGAGGATCGGAATAGTCGATTCCCCCAACGAGTTTGCTACGAGTCGATTCTGCCAAGAGTTCCCCGAGTATCGGAGCAATAATCGTAGAGTCAAATATCGGCAGTACCTGCAATCGAAGTACTTAGTTGCCCAACACAGGAAACATATATATTGTCACATTTCTTCAACAACCACGTATGCCCCAGTTTCGTCGAGTTTTGTACTATATTCTCGAATCTTCAAGAAAAAATAAGATCAAAATTTCTATACAAAGTCTGTCAATAATCTCTGCAACTCCGTTGTACAATTAAGGAAACTTTTATATTTGCAAAATATTATTTATAAATGAGAAAACGCATATCTAATTTTAATTCACAACCATTATAACAATCATACAATAATGATGACAATAACAACAGATTTCCATTAAAAATTATGGTTTTCTCCAGCCTTCCAGAAAATAGTTTCTTATAATTAGGTTATTTTCTCTTGTATAAAATGTATTGAATTTACGTGCTTCTTTGAGAAAGGTCACGATATATCAGATAACTTTTTTGTATTACTCAACTGGGTATTTTTTTTTCTGAAAAAAACAATAGCCGTCACCCTCTGAGATTCCATTGATGAGCGACCATACGCTCGTGCTGCCATCGCGAGGGGGGAGTGTGTGGATCCACGGAAAGAGGGAGGAGGTCGAGGGAGAGCTTGATTGCAGCGCCGTCTCGTCTCCACCCAGCTGTCGCCACCCGCCCCTCGCCCCGCGCGCCCCTGGCCGGCTCCCTTCCAGGAGGCCTTGATTAAAATGCGGGGGCCGGGGGCGGGGCCCCGCCGCTGCGCACAGCGGACCACGACACGTAAAAACGACACCGCTCTAAACTACTCAATGGAGGTTTACGATATTATTTTTATACGCTTAGTATTTTTCTAGGGCACTGAATTGAATTGAATGTGCCTTATTTTACGTGGCGAGACGCAGGCCATGAAGCCTGCTCTTCCGCCTGACCACGCAAAGTCCGCTACGCTCCTTTCACCAACCATGGGAGAAAGAAGGTATTACTTGGGCGACAAAACAGGCGATTTGAATTTAGCTCATTTAGGCTTGAGGATCTTTTACATGCAGTAAATCTACTAACATGGGACAGCCGGCTTTACTTCCCCTCCGAAGGAAAGCGTACGAAGGATTTTTTCGCCCTTAAAAATCCACGGCTTCGATCGGTTTCGAACCCGCAAACTTAGGTAGAACAGTCCGATACGCTAACGTTTACACCATCGCCGCCACCGAACTCGTGCTTCGGTGCTAGGGACGTTCGTAGTATTTAATTTGCTCCCATTAGAGAGTACTAGAAGGACCCGTGTGGACATTCCGCACCTTGTAAATGTTTTCTTAAAGTGGAAATACCTTCATTCTAGAATCCAACTTCGAACATTACTAGTTATCCTTCCTGGTAGGTCGGAATACCCTCCAAAATCCTCCTAGAGCGTTCAAAAAGGTACCACTGTGTTGAATAATACATAAGAGAAATAAGTTGTCTCCTATAACCTTCGTAATGCCTCGACATTGAACTCATGAAGAATGCTAAGAGGGGTCTGCGTAGAACCTGAAGGATTTAACTTTCGTCATTTCCTTACCAATAAAACTTTGGGTTTAAGAAATGAGAAGAGTAAGAATTTATATTTTGTCAAAAACACACACACACACCTTGCATCATTTGTACTTTTTTTAATGAACGCCTTGAAATTTATTGTTAATAGAGAAAACCAAAAGTGATTGTCTTTTAATTAGTATTTTTCATACTGTGGTATCCTTCACGTATTAACGACAATCAACACAAATCATTTTAAGCTACATGAGTTTATTATCTTAGAACCACGACGTTTCGCAACCCAGTTGGCGGCATCTTGAGGTGTACTGTAATTACTAGGGAAGGGAATATATCGTAATAAAATG
>BLKR01011362.1:0-34052 GCA_011170035.1 Teleogryllus occipitalis
CTTCCACGTTAGTATCCTGCACGCAGCGCCCTTCGGTTTTTACACCCTTCTAATGCAAATTTTTAGCCGAGCGCAAGTTTCCCATTTCTGCAAAGATAGTTTCTGCACCATCTAGCTGTGTGTGGCCTCCCAGATGCAGTGCCGTCAACTGTAACGCTACATGAAGATATTTTCTACCCCCCCTCATAATTTGCAGTGCTGGTGATTTTTTTATTGGCAAAAAACAGTAAAGATCGTTTGTAATGTATGGTGGGAAAATATAATCTGCGTATGTTTTCTTGGAACCAAACTTTTCCTACTATATCACGTGAATAATGAAGAAAGGTAGCAACAAATAATATATAAATATACATATAAAATACAACATATAAATATAAATATATAAATATACATATATAAATATAAATATATAAATATAAATATAAAAATTATAAATATAAATATAAATAATGTGTTGTGAAAAAAACTTCACTGTGTCTTACAATAATAAAATGTTTGTAATAAGTGTTGAATATATTTATAAATATAACGATGCAGGTCAATAGATAAACAAAAACATTGCTCTTAACCCAAATATATAAGCTCTATTACGTATACCTCTCTCAGGTAACAAAGACGTTGATAACATGAAGGTAAGATGTCGCACAAAGTTGCACAACTGCAGTTCCTTCCCTCCTTTTACAAACTTTCGAAGGCTACTCCCTTCTACTCGTATACACTTGTTCACGACACACTTCTAAACGTGATCTCAACTCAAAGAAGTTACAAAGTTTAAAACAAAGGTAAAAAGGTTATTGTATTGCAAACCTGTTTTGATAGCATTGGAGAACCTGTAGATATTGGAGAAGGAAAATAATAAATATTATTTCATTCAAACGTATTCTTGTGATTATAAATATGTTTCTTGTTTATTCGCGTGCTGTTTTAAGCGAACTGTACATTTATTCTATTTGAAATATGAAATCCAATATTTCTCCAGAAATATTTAAAAATGTATTTGCAATTACTAGTGTGTTTAAAACGTCAAAAAAATTATTCGAAAGAACATATCTGATAATGATACCAATCTCGATCTATTTTCAAACAAATTTCCTTTAATCTAACCAGCAAATGTTGAAAAGAACCTTTGTTTTGGTTTTGGAGAGCAAAGTAGTTGATTTTCTTAAAAAACAGTTTCTTGTGATTTTTAGCATACTCTGCAAATGAAGAAGGCTTTGTTGTTCTTCATAGTCTGTGTTTGCAAGACCTCGAAACATAGTTGATCGAAGGGACCCAGTGTAACATTTGCGAGTGGGTACTCTTAATGATCCCGAGAATTCAGCCTCAAACAACAATGCAAATATAAAGAAATGAGTCTTTGATTCGAGAATAGAATATCAATTAAATTATTCATTTCTTTTATGTCTGTAGATTTAACATTTTTGTAAGACTGTATATGGTCTTTATTTTACAGACAGAAAATTGTTTCTTGGATAGCATTATTACATAAATCTTTAATACACCAAAATATGTAATAAATAAACAGCAACGTTTCGGAAATAATTATTTCCATCTTCAGACTGGAGTTAAAAAGTTGGAGTTAGAAACAAAGAAAGAGTTTCCAGTTGAAACTACCTGCCGTCTGTTAAATTTCTAAGTCTTTTTTCACTCCAGGTTACAGTGGCCCTAGACCCCATTCCGTTATTGATAACCCCATTGGAACCAAGAACTCTCTCTCCCACTGGTGACTCGTAAACCCGAAGTGATTGAATGATTAGAGTTTCCGGGCCGTCAACTGCTAACGTCATTAGTCCCATAAGTGTTGTGCCTGTTTTATCGCAAGAGGGGGTAGTGCGGTTTCATTTCCTGGATGATGAGATCCGGCGCCGTCCTACAAGGCTTGCTGGGTTTTCCCTAACCAGGCATTTCCACAAGCGGGGCACCATTTCAGTCGAGTAATACTATAAGCTCCCAACTGGTCTCCAGATTTGTGTAAGTGTAGTGCATGTAAGTGTGTGTGTGTGTGTGTGTGTGTGTAAGTAGGGGTGAGGAAAAGACGGGAAGAAGAAGGAAAGATCGCGCGCGGTCCATAGACCGTTTGTTACGGTGCTCCTCCGCATTCGCCTGGTGTTGATAGGAGAAACCATGTAAAACTACCGATTAGAGCTGACGGCCACTAGAATTCGCCTCCAGAGGCTTAGAGATCTAGCTTTTCAGCTAGATCGAATTCAGTCGCTGTCTGGAAGAGAGTTCTAGCGGCCGGCTGCTCTGATCGGAAGTTTTCCGTCGTTCCTACGATCAACACCAGGCGAATGCCAGAGGAGAACCCTACCAAACGGGCCACGGACCGCGGGCGATCTTTCCTTCCTCTTCCTTTTCCTATCCTCTCCCCTTACACACACTTACACTAACATGCACTACATTACCACATATTCTGGGAGACTATTCGAAAGCTTAGAGCTTGCCCCAGCTGGGGCGGTTCCCCTCTGGTGGAAGAGTCCTGGTTAGGGGGAAATCCCGCTAGCCGGCAATAGGTCGGCTCCGGATCTCGCCATCCAGCGGGGAAAGATCACCGCCATCTCCCGATAAAAAGCATGCACTACACTTACGGAACTAATGGCCAAAGCAGTTGACGCACCCGGAAACACGAAAAAATCAATCAATCAATCTGTGTCGAAAACCTTAAAACCTAGGGTCTCACGGTAAGCCCGAAGTGTGAGCATAGCTAAGAATGAAAGAAATGATTTTTTTATCCGTACTCTTATATATGGATCATTAAATAAAATATATCTATAAATAACACTCTTAATTCTTTGTTCTTTACAAGTTTGAATTATGGTAACGTTTATTTTTTATTTCTTTCTTCGATTGTGCTTTCCTTTTCTCTCCTTTCAGATTCGTTTCTTCCCTTACGTCTCGTCGAGCACATCACTTTCTCAACCTCATCCTTCCAAACCTTAATCTTCAATACCATTTATTCGTGTTCCCCTCGTGACAAATGCCGAGGACGCGTTCGAAAGAATCGCAGTGTTTCTGGTCATTAAGTCTCCTTCTTCTTCGTGGGTACCACACCTCCATCGCGGCCGTGATGGATGGCGGACCCTTAAGCTAACGAGAAACTGCGGAGACATCACTCTAATCGAGGAGAGGGGCTGACGCTTTTGCCAATCGCTTATGAGCGGGACGACCCTCCCCCCCCCCGGACGGGGAGCCGGAGTTATCACGATGGTCGAATGAGTGAGAGAGAAGGAAAGGAGAAACAGGAAAAGAGTGGGAGAGACAGTTAAGGATACAACTAAGAGTGTGACAGTCGAAGGCCCAGAGAGAGAGAGAGATAGACAGACAGACAGACAGACAGACAGACAGACAGACATACAGACAGACAGAGAAACAGACAGACAGGGAGACACACGTACGAGCAGAGAGATGGGCAGAGGCACACAGGCTAAGAAACCATGAAAGTGGGTTGAACGCCAATTTAAACAACGGGAAATAGAGCAAGCTTTGTAGAAATAAAATATTAATATGACATTCTCGACACAATTTTAAGAAAGTCGAATAAGGCGATGAGTGAAGAATCAATGAAACATTCTGAAAAAAGGACAGGAATGGAAAGGAAAAAGCAAGTAGTAATAAGAACGTCGCAAAACGACTGAAACTTCAACACATCACCATAAATCATGTTTAAATTCGGAAATTGGGTTTGGAATTGTGGACATCGTGGAATTTTTTTATTCATTAGATACATTATTAAAAAAGAAAGATAAGAAAGATGATCTGCTGATAATTGTTTTACTTTGTCGTGTATATACATATATACGGGAGTAATCTACGAAGAAAAGAGAAAGTAATGTAATGCTGCGGAAAATCGATTTCGAGATTTGAACGGAAATACACGTTTTGGGGTCCCCTGATACCGAAAAGTAGTATTTTCAAAACGTCTTTCTGTCCGCTTGTCCGTCCGTCTGTCTGTCCGTCGTATGTGAACAAATCTAGTGCCTAAACCACACGTATGATCTTATCCAAATTGAAGAAACCCCTGTCCATTTTACACGAAGCTCCGGGGAAACGGCTACAAATATTTTCTATGAATTTCTTGTAAGAATAGAGTAAAATTCACTTATAAAGGTGGCGTATGTCCCATTTTCACGATTAACGCTGAGTTTTCGAAAATTGAAAAAGTTTGAATTTTTGAGGGGTCTTCCGACAACTATAAAAATGAAGACTCAGATTTATCTTTCAAATGAAATTTTTTACCCATAAATAGTTCTTCCATTAAGGTCATGTAGACGTTTTGAAAATTTTAGTAGTTTTCGTGTAATAGAGCGTGCAATATTCGCAATTTTAAAAAAAAATTACAAAAAAATGATTTTCTCAAAAACGACATCAAAGTTTTGCTTTAAATGTTTGGTAGAGTTAGTGCCCAACCAATCCTATTCGATGACATAAACGTCATATTGCTGTATTTCTTTCTTCTTTTTTTGAAAAATTACAAAAATGTAAGTTTTTGATATGTCTCTTTCGTTGGTAATATTTACCTTAGAGGCGATTTTTCACACTATTAGATTTATGAGTACATGTGCAGTAAATAATGTTAAATAAACTTCTAAAATCTCAACAGCTTTCTGTAAAAATGAGGTCGAAATACCGAATTTTCAGAAACGCTCAAAAGGCCATTTTCTCAAAAATGGCTGAAAGATTTTTCCTTCGAATTTCTCCAACGGTTAGTGCTAATTGCACTGTTTAATATGACATAAAGTAAATTATAGTGTATTCTTTTTTATTAATTACACAGATTCGTGTGGAAAAGAGCTTTAAATTTCGCATTTACAGTAACGCGTAATCGCCATTTATTTAAAAACGGCTTCAAAATTTTAAAAGAAAGATTCTATTTTTGTCGAGATTTTACTCTTCTTTAATATTCTTTAAGTAATATTTCGGTTCTACTATTAAGTTACCGAAAAGTTAAGAAAACGTCAAGAAAATGTCCTTTCGGTGACGATGGATGGCAGCTGGCCAGAGAATAGAGGAATACCTTAAATCCAGTCCACGTCAAGGAAACTAGAAAAACCTACTTCTCGTAGTACCTCTAGTTTTATAATAATCACTTAACACTCTAGTTTGTGTACTCATTGACAATTCGATTAATATTTATTTGCAGTTGAAGTATTTGAATTTGTTTGTTAAACATATACACTTTCCCACAAATGATTCCTCTCTTTTACTGGTGTGGCTAAAGTGAAGCAACTTTTCCGTTAATAGTTACAACGTACCACGTTTTTCCCCTAGAACAGTCAACTCAGCTTTCGTATTACCGCCCATAAATCAACGACTCCTCTAGACTGCTCTCCTAAGCCTAAAAGGCGAATCTCATAAATCTAAAATTTTTGCTGCGAACATTTCAGCAAATGAATATCCATTTATTACACGGTAATTTTTACTTCCTTATTTTTATATATTTCTGAAGAGGAAACAGCCTTCTTAGGAATACTGTCCGATACCACACAAATATTAACTTGAAAAAATATTTTTAAAAAATGCGTTTTTGGCCAAAGAGGGTAGTGCTTGCGGCACAGGTGTTAATAGCTTATTAAAAATAATGATCAATTCCACAGTTGGAATAATAATCTCAGGGTCCGGATTGACTAAATTAAAACCGAATTCTCAGTGGAACATAGCATACGCCAATCGCTGTAACACTGATCTGTCACAGAATAATTCAATAGGCTCGATAACTGAACTTGCAAGGAACAATGGTGTTCCACTTCCTATTATTTTTGGTGTTGCAGTTTTACTTTCTTCTACACCGTAGTCTTATTAGCATCTGTGACTTACGACCGTATAGCATTAACTGAATCACCAACAACTCAACATTAATCTCTACCATTGCACCTATCATAGCATTCAATCTCTAGTCGGTTGGCGAATACGTTTTTACAAATTTTGGCATTATACAAACACCATTCATATCGGCAAGCATACGGCTGACTATGGATGTATATCATTTGAAATCATGCAAATCAGTTTAACCAACCAATTGTCCTTCCAATCTCATAGGATCAGAAATTTTTTTTTCTTCGTATAATCTTCAGGGTTTGTTGATTTGTTTTATTTTTTTTACCTCAACCAACACACCATTGTCAGCGCACCTTCGTCAACGGCGTCTCCAACTTTCCCGCCGTTGCCACTTGATCCAAACACGCTTTTGACGACACTAACAGCCCCCTGCGTGCTGTAGCTGCCACCGCCCCGGCGCCCCGCGCCTCCACAAGGACGCATTCGACGCTCTCATATGGCATTCCGTAACTTTTTGGCGAGTTCGCGCCGCGTCATAAAACGCCACGGCGGCGTTCCATTTATCTCCGGTGCGAGTCACAGGGGTCCTGCAAAAGCTCGCTTGGCGTGGAGATGGAGACATCTTCATCCTCACCCTTCACTACTGTGACCCCGCCCGGTCACGCGTTGAACAGTGGTTTGTGTAGTGAGGGCCACGCCCACTGCTCAGTGTTGGAGCGGCAAAGGTGGCCCACGACATCGACTGTCACTGCAGTGCTTCTGACCAGGAGGTCCTAGGATTCGAGTCCCGACGGTGGTGGAATTTTTGACAACTTGCTAGGCAGCTAGGTCGCATTCAGCCGCTGGGTGGAGGAGAATTCTAGCGGCCGGCTATTCTGATCAGTAGTTTTCCGTGGTTTCTTCGATCAACACCAGACGAATGCCGGAGAATTACACTAACAAATGGACCACGGTCCGTGTGCGATCTTTTTTCCCATTTCTTGCCCTATTCTTCAACATATACACATTTACAGTTACATGCACTACACTACCACACATGCCAGGAGACCGTTCGGAAGCTTAGAGCTTGTCCCGGCCTGGGCGGTGCCCGCAAGTGGGAGATACCTGATTGGGAAAATCACGATAGCCGACGGTAGCTCGGCGCCGGATCTCACCATCAAGCGGGGCAAGATCACTGCCACCTCCCGAGAAAAATCATGCACTACACTTACCGGAATAATGACCTTGGCCTTTGACGCGCCCAGAATCACTTATCAGTCAATCGAAAAAATCCAACGTACCAGAGGTTGGAAACTCGCGAATTCGGTCTCAGCAACCTGCCAGAAGTTTTCTCTCTGTGTTTATTGTTGTTTATTTATTACAATTTATATACTCTTACAATTACAGGTCGAAAATTACAAGCGTCGACTTTTGCTGCATGAACAAACGCAGGTTCTAAAGCTCTGCTCCTATTCTGGCACCTACCCTGCTTACCATATTGATCAATTGCAATGTGTAGAATTTCATTCAACGTGATACAATATTACGTGTTTGTACTCGTATTTTGCTCTATGTTTTCAGGACAAAAGCGGGATCTGAGCTAAGCTCTTATCTCGCAACGCGCGTTCATAGAAAATTGACGTACATAAGATTATTTCATACACATAATTTATGCGCACCAGGAATCAAAAATATGTTCTTGAACTTGATGTGTTTAACATTGGTGCTTTTGTGACACCTCTCAAAATGATTGATTTATTGTTTAATTGAGTGTTAACGGGCGCATTAACTCATCAGGAAAATTGTCTCGTAAGCACGCCGTATTCCTCGAGATATTCCCTCCCCATATGTAATGTGTGAACCTGCGCCGACTTACACGTCGCTTTGCAGGTTTTCCCCTTTGAGATATCTCTAATTACGGAATAGCGGGGACAAGATCCAGCGGGGACAAGGTCCAGCCGGGACAAGATCTAAGCTCCCGACTGGTCTTTCGACATGTGTGATAGTGTAGTAAATGTATGCGTGTGTGTGTTTAAGGAGAAAGGAAGGGAGAAGAACGAGGAAGAAATCGCACACAATTCATGGTTCGTTTGATAAGGTACTTCTCCGGCAGGGATACTGAAAGGACAACGGTAAGGAATCTTTCAGTCAGTGAGACTGAAGAGACAAAGGTAATGCTACTCCATGTCCCATCTTAGTGCGTACAAAATTACGATAACCTGGTCATTGGTTACAATAAAATATTCTTGCAAACTAGTATACGAGAGGGGATAGGACTGCTTATTGAAAATCTGTATTCAGGATTTCAACATTCTGAGCAGCTAAGAAGGTGAATTCATGATGTCAGACTGAAAATAAACAAAATTGTTACATTATATTTTTAAAATAGAGCATAGTATTGAAAAAGTTGCAGAAATTAGTAGCCAAAATTACAAATTTTAATACCACAGACCAAAAAGTCGATCTAAAATTAATTATATTCCATTGTAATAATAGACTATGTTCTTTAAAACCTAATATGTAATTCTAAGTTTAAGATTTCAAAAAATAATTTTTTAATAGTGAAGAATGAATGCGCTTGATATGGAATAAAAGTACAAAATGTATTTACTGAAAGGAAATGCTAATGTTTTTCGAACGCAGATCAACTTATTGAAAACATAGTTCAAAATTCATCATTATGTTTTCCCCCTTCAAGTTCACGTATTGCCGTAGTTTCCTCTCTGCCCATCCATCCCACCCTCCCAGTCCTGTCCCAACGGTGGCGAACACTGTCCATCGCAGCAAGAGCTAAAAGGAAATTGTTAATTCTGCGTGTGAAGGTTCAGATCACGTGCCATCAAAACACTACGTATAGTATGTTATTACTTCAAAATCTTAAAAAAGATATACTTTTTTTGGTGGGGGAAAAACCTTTGAGAATGTTTTTGATTGATATGTTAAACTTTGATCCATTCCCCTGCAGCGTTTAAAAAGAAGCAAAATTCGGGCATATTTTCTTTATCGTTAAATTAATATTACACTAAACTCTTGCTAATCCGGCCCTTAGTAGTCCGGTCTCCCAGTAGTCCGACCCTCATCCGGCCTCTAGTTCCTCTAACAGAAATTACGCGCAAAACAATGGATTATCATTAATATGTTGTTCGTTAAAAATGTGGAACAATGCTATAATATTTGAAATTGTGATTTTTTGCAATAAACTTTACAGTTATGGCTTCTACAAGGAAACACGTTTTAAGCCGGATCTCAAGTAGAAAGTCGAAATTTTAGAGAAGTTGAAGAGAAATGGCTTTCTCAGAAGAAAGCCATTTATGGTGAGCACAATATTGGATGATGGACAAATTTTCAGGGTAAATGAATGTACAGTATCTCTGAATGTAATAAATTGTTTAGTCCCTATGTATTTAAACTAATTTCAAAGCCTCTCAATTGTCCGGCACTTCCGATAATCCGGCACCCAAGTATGCAAGGAATGGCTGGATTGGCGAGAGTCTAGTGTATTCAACCACGTACGAAAACGGACTCGGTAGCTCAGTGATTAGCATGGCGGCTTCCTAAGTTCTTATGCGCAACTTCAAAGCCGGTCGATGTTGGCGGATATTGGAGTTGGCGGTTATCAATGTTGGTAGAAATACACGGAATGTCGTGCAGCGATTGCGGCACACGGATATTCTCGGCAAAATAGACTCGACAGAAAAAGCACTACATTCGAGATTAGGGTGGCGCTGTACAGAGCGGAGAACGTAACCGAGACCGCGCTAGTTCAGCGACCACCCGACTGTCAAACAAGCGACTTGCAATCAGCCTCTGCGAAACGGCGAAATAACGGCGAATTTTCGGCAGAAAAACTCCTATTACAGGGCCATGGTAACGAAAAGTGGATAAATCCAATTGCTCAATTTAGAAACAATTCTCCTAACATGTGGTGTAGCCACAATCCATGATTTATGAGTCCTTGATATCGAAACATCGAATGACGGCAAATCTTGCTGAACCCGACCGCCCGCCCACCCGACCGCCACCCCGCCCGGCCGACCGCCTGCCTGCCTGCCCGCCAATATTTAAATTTTGGGGGAGTACTTCCCATGCAGCCCCTGGAATATTTTCCAAATTTTCAAAACAATGCCTCTATCGATTTTAAATTTTGTTGTTGGAGAGTGTGAAACACATTTAAGAGAATGGTGCAGGTCTCATGTTCGTTGAAAACATTGATTTTTCGAAACTTGCAAAAGGCCAAATTTTGCAAGTAATCTTGCTTCAATTAAAATATTAAAGATAGAGATTTTCTCCCATAAAGAAATTTGTTCCTTAAAGATAGTTTTTGAAATAAGGTCATGTACAATTTTTACATAATTTGTTTACTTTTCCCGTAACTTTTCGTGAAAATATGGGCGAGAAATTACGTACTGTTTTTGCACCACTAGTAATTGAAGAAAGAGTGTTTTTGCGCCTGTTTTTCCCAATTCGGTCCATAGTGGGGCGCCACTTCCGCTTTCTTATACGGCATGTGCCGCGCCGTCGCGACGGCCGCCACTACCACCACCGCTGCCGCCGCCCGGGCGCGCCCCTGCCCCAGCCACTGGCGTCCCGCGCGTCGCACCTCTTTCCGACGACTTGCGCCGGCTGCGGCTCGACAGGAGCCCGGAAATGGCGGCGATCGAGAAAAATACTTTCAATCTGTCTCGAGGCTCCCGCGCGACCGCCCGTTCCCTTCCTCCCGTTCCCTTCCACCCTTTCCCTCCTCCCGTTCCCTCTCCCTCGTTCCCTTCCTCTCGTTCCCTCACCTGCTCTGCGACCGGCGTATGTGGCGTCCCGGAATCGCGGTTCCCGAAGATTGGCATGAGCGTGGGAACGTGTGAGATTAGCCTCCGCATTATTTGGTATTGTAGTCTTCCTTTCGGCCGACCTGGATGGCCGAGGTGGCTAAGAGCGAGTACCGACTCAGCGCTTCGGACCGTCGCGGGTTCGAGTCTCGCCTTGGGCATGGTTGTTTGTCCCTTGACTTTGTAGGTGTTGTCACGGAGGGCCTCGCGTTCTCCTGACCCCAGATCAGAGGAGCCCGCAAGTGTGCAGGTCTAGTGTATGGTCGAATATGCGTTATTATTATTATTATTATTATTATTATTATTATTATTATTATTATTATTATTATTATTATTATTATTATTATTGGCATCAGCCATTTCTGACCACACTACACGATTAATGTGTGTAATATTTAGGATCAACTTATCAGCTATATCCCTCGTTACGACAAGGTTGTTACGCCTTGAAGTTTGAATTATGAGGTAATAGCATGATGAGAGTTGAAGGGATAACCACAAATAAGGCCATGCCTTCGCAGGACTCGAACCTGCAGCCTCCTCGGCGCAGACGACTGCCGCAACTGTCTGCGTCACGGGGCCGGCTATTATTATTATTATTATTATTATTATTATTATTATTATTATTATTATTATTATTTCCTATTTTCTGTGGATATACACTGATGCCGGGGTTCTCAAAATCACCCAAGGCAACAATGGTTTGCACGTAAAGTGGAACAAGAATATATTTTGTTTTTTATATCAGTCAAGTCAGACTTAAGAATTTACGGACTATATTTTCTGTTCCTAATACGGCTTTTTGAATTGTTCGTATATGCTTTTCAGTCAATTCTAACTTCTTCGCGATCTCTTGCCATTCCTTGGTGACCAATCCATTCGCTGAGACAACCACTGGAAGCACTTCCACTGCGTGCAATCCATACATGTCCTTCAATTCAACAGCCAGGAGTTGGTATTTCCTCTTTTTCTCAGCAACAGTTGTTACAAGCCGATCATCTGTAGGAACCGCAACATCAATGATGCATGATGTTTTAGATATTTTATCAAACAGAACAGTATCTGGTCTATTTGCTTCCACTGTTCGGTCAGTGAAGATTACACTATCCCACAGAATTCGAGCTCGATTGCTGATTACTTGCTCAGGTTTGCACTTATAATATGGTTGTTCACTCTCTACGAGGTTGTATCTTTTGGCAAGGGCATGGTGGATTACTTTGGGGACGCAGTTGTGTCTCTTAAGGTATTCTGTTTGTGCTAATGCGGGGCATCCACAGCAAATATGCGGGATTGACTCGTTAGTGGATTTACATAGGCGACATTGGCTATCAATTTGCTGACCCATAATGAATTTTTTATAAGCTCTGGTTTTGACTACTTGGTCTTGAATGGAGAAAAAATATCCTTCCGTCTCACCGAAGAGGCCCCCGGTTCGAAGCCACTCCACAGATTTTTTCTTATCATTGTTGCAAAAAATCTACCATGAAGTTCCTTTCTTTGCCAGATATTCACGCGGTCTTGATGCTTCAGGTAATCAAACTTTACTTGGTTATGCCAGACATAATGGGGTAATCTTTCTATCTTGATCGCAGATAGCTTTGTGAACAGACGAGTTGATAGAGAGAAAGTACCGACGCAGCTTTTCTTCTTGCTGTCGGCACAGTGCCTCCAAGTTAAGGAGTCCTCTTCCTGCACTATCACGAGGTAAGTACAGCCTGTGCACTGAACTCTGAGGGTGGTGCAGTCGATGCCTTGTAAGTGTAGTTCTTATTTTCCTGTCGAAAGTCTGCATGGATGTTTCTGTCCATTTTATTACACCAAATGTGTAAGTTGCTATGGGAATAGCCCAAGTATTAATAGAAGATATTTTGCTTATAGAATTGATCCACGTTTTGCAGATTTTATTTACTCTCGATAGCACGTTCTGTACAATTTTGTTCCTAAAGTCTGTATCAAAAATTCCCAGCAATTGCAGCATTCCCAGATATTTGTAGAAGTCTTCAGTGCCGATATTTTTAATAATTGTGTCACCAGATATTTGCATATTTTGTTCTTCATTTTGGATTTGCCCGCGGACAACATGAAGGGTAGCGCATTTTTCAATCCCAAACTCTAAACAAACTGCATCGCTGAATCTCTTGACAAGTTCGAGCTCGTTTTGTAAGTGATCTCTATTAGAAGCATATAGTTTTATTATTATTATTATTATTATTATTATTATTATTATTATTATTATTTATTATTTACTCAAGTCTCTCGCCTAGTGAGGTGCCATACACACGACACTGGGACCTTTGGAGAACCAAGGTGCCTGTTTCGCTTGCATGCTCGGGCGGTCAGGATTCGACGGTGAAGTCAGGAGAAGTTATATCAATAAAAACTTCCCCACGATGCTTGCAGTACTCAGGCGAACAGCCTTTTGCATTGTTTGAATGTGCCAGTTCTTAAGGTCAAGCCTTGCACACGATGAAGTTAGTTCTTCAGAGACAAGTCCATTTGCAGAGATGACCGCACGAACTACCTCAACAGATATCAACAGCCACATGTCGCTTAGTTCAGTAGCCAAGGCCTGATATGTTCGCTTCTTCTCCGCAATGGAGGCAGCTATATTTCGGTCTAAAGGGATAGCTATGTCGACTATTATCCCTTTCCATGAAAACTTGTCGGCCTTTATTTTCTCAGTGCTGCGGCCATGGTGTAACGGTTAGCGTATCGGGCTGTTATACCCAAGTTTGCGGTTCAAACCTGATCGAGGGTTTGAAGATGGCAAAAAAATCCTTCATACGTCTTCCTTCGCCGGCTGTCCCATGTTAGTATATTTACTGCATGTAAAATATCCTCAAGCCTAAAAGAAGCCTCTGAGCTAAATTCAAATTGCTTGTTCCGTCGCCCAAGCTATACCTTCTTTCTTCCCTAGTAGGTGAAAGGAGCGTAACGAAATTTGCGTGGTCAGACGGAAGAGCAGGCCTCATGGCCTGAGTCTCGCCACGTCAAATAAGGCATTCATTCATTCATGTCTGTTGGCTTCAAACCTACGATCAGTGGTGACTGCAACATTCCACCAGAGCTTCCAGCGTTTCCCTTCCAGCGCTCAATCCGGGTTAAACTTGTAGTATGGGATCTCTTTCTCTACCATCTCATGAGTTTGTATCCAGGGCCTGATGGACAACCGCAGCAACGTCGTTGTGCCAAATCAGTTATTGCGTTTTTGCCAATGCAGAAGACATGCCCATTATGTGTTTGAAGGTTTTGCCGGGTTAATTGTAAAGGCGAAAACGAAAATTTACGTAATCACATTGCCAAATTTCGTGAGTACTAGCTTCAATAGATTTTGTATATAACATACCTTCTCATTCTTATATTGAATCTTTCCTTTTAATTTATCAAATACATATCAATCCTACACATTTAAAATATTAAGCTAGGTGCTTGTACTCTTATCTGAGTTTTCTTGTATTTATTCTATTTTTATCACATACATTAAAACGCATTCGTGACATGGCTACTGCTCGTTCTACTCTTTTTACTCTCTACACTCTCAAAGTCGATATTCTGAATGGCTTCACACACATAAACAATAATTTAGATGAACTTATCCGAACTTTGGAAGAGGTCGTTCTCTACGCAGACGGTTGGATACAAGTCGGCAACACTGCGAAATTTTCCAACCGTCCACCCGTGACTGCACAGAAGATACAGACACAGAAGACGCATCCAGTCGCAACTAAAAACAAATTTAGTGTTTTAGATTGTGAAACAGATTTTCCTCGCTTCCCTCTCCCTTCCCCTGATCCTCACCACCCTTCTCTACCATCGGCAAATACATGCACAAACCGACGCAAACAGTCTAGAAAGCGCTTCAAAACCAAAATACGTAAAGCTGCGCATTCTAGCCCACTTGAAAACAAAGCCATTCTTACTAAGTCTAAAAAATAGGTACTTATTTTAGCTGACAGCCATGGCCGCCATCTTTCTTCCTTTCTCAGTAGGAAGTTACTCTCCAACTACTCAGTCTCATCTATTTTTAAACCTAACGGGAGGTATGCAGATGTGACTGCGGAGTTGGAAACCCACACGAAGTCGCCGACTAATCAGGACACAGTTATTCTCATAGGATAGCAGAGCACGCAAGCCAACAATTAAAACTGCAACCTAGAGAAACAAATGTCACACTTTTTGAAAAACATTTCCTCTCAGCAAAACACTTCACCCAGCATGGTCTTCACTTGAACCTTGCTGGAAAACATGCAGTCAGTAACAAGCTTGATCATCAACTCCTGTCCTACGCAGTCTCCTGCCAAAAATCTATCCCATTCACCTTCCTTACGTTCTCCACCCCACCCTTATTTCGAACCCTCTTACCTCCTCCTCTGAACTTACTCCCGTTTCTCCCATTCCCACTACCAATTCATCTATACCTGATGCCCCAATTTCCTCACACCCTGTCACTGCTGGGACACATTACAACCTTCGACCATGCACTGGAGGTAAAAATGGACTAAATATATCGCAACTACAGACTGATGCAGCAGAAAAACATCCGTGTAGATACTTGCAAAAGATAAACATACTGCACCATAATGTTCAATCCCTTTCAAATAAAACTGAGTGAATTGAGGCAGGTCTACATAGCGATTTAAATTAAATAGATGTTCTTTGCTTTACAGAACATTGGTACTCTCCTAATGAACTTAGCATTTTCCAAATTCCTAACTTTTACCTCGTAGGCTTTTATTGTAGAGAAAAGTAATTTATAAACGTCCTACATATGGGGGTTATTGTATTTACGTTAGAAATAATATCAGTTCTATCTCAAGGTCAGTATATTTTTCAAAAACAATCCTTGAATGGTGTTAATTGTAAATTGAAAAAGGAATATTTTAACCATCCAATACGTGTCATAAATCGTAGTTAAAATTGTTTTTGGAGTCTCCGCTCTTCTCTGTCAGCAACGATTGCATCATAAAAGAACTACAGAATAAAAAGACATGGAATCACGGCAATTATGAGCCATTGGGATGCTCATGCATTTAATTTAGGATTTTTTTTTCGCTGATATCCCTTTCATTAACACAGTCTGCCCCTCCGACTTACGAAACAACAATACGAATATATAAACACACAGGAAAAAAAATAAACATACACACTGAAATTACAATACAAAGAAAAATCTCATCCATCCATCAGAATGCGCATTCTGTCGTGACCTTCCTTATTATCCTTAGCCTAATAGCATAACTTGGTCTTCGACAGAACTTCTTTTCTTTCTTTTGAATGGAGCGTAAACAAATCAAAAAAAATACAGTTATTGCACAATTCGTGCCACTTCCCTTTCTTTTTGTGCAGCGATGTCACCTTCAGTCAGCGCCCGTCGCTGGTAGTTGTCACGTGCATTATTCACGCACGCAGTTCCCCGTTCAGCTGCCACCAGATCCTCGATGCACTCCTCCGTTTAAAGTTTGCTAATGCATCCACAAGTATTGTTTTTTTTTTGTCTTAATCGCGTCTTCCCTGAATGTTATTTCTATATCTCGCGACGCTCCTATTTCCTGACACCTAATTTGTGTAAATATTGTCTATGCAGATTTTTTTTTTCGTGAATTTCTAAATGAATTTAAATAAATTTTCGATACACTCAGTCTCAACAATTGTTTTTATGCAAACAAAATAACTTAATAACGTTTTACACGACACTTCCTCAGATCCGAACTCTTTCTGTCTGTAACCCAGTTTGCATTGTTGGTCCATACAATCCAAGTGACTGTCTTTTTATTAAACACATGCCCATCACCATAAGAAATGTTCGAAAATGTTTACATTTTTCACTGTTTTGGGGCATCTTGTGTCTTACTCTCTCTTTCATAGTTTTATTAACTTTTGGTTTGTAATTATCACATTACCGAATTCCCTTTTCCCGTTTTCCTTTTTCCAAAAAACCTTTATTTTCCGTCTTCCCCACTCGTGATGACGTCACTTACATCTTCGGTCGCTCTTTTAATTCTTTTGTTAGCTCGCTATGCTATGGAACTGGATACTGATTTATTAAAGCCTTACATAAATTCCCTCCCGCGCCGTAACTAATTTTGCCCTGATCTAAATATTTTTCCCTATAATTTCTGTAAGTTTGGCCAAAATCCATCCAGGCATTCACTGGATATTCAATAAAACTCGTTTTGTTGTATACTTTCAGAGGTACAACAATGGTCACCATGTCTTCAACTTCGCCGTTATGCATGCAATTTATACCACTTATAATATTTACGGAACCCATGGCTCAAATAACGTGATTCTTGGTTCAAAATGTTCCTAAATTTGGGTTCTATTCACTGTTCACAATGCCTATTGCCCCCTTTTGTTTTCTATTACTTTCCTAATAATTATTATTACGCGGCGCTGTTGTCTATTGTTTCTTTCATTATTGGCTCCTCTTTGCTTATGTAGAAGTTCCTTGTCCCACGCATTCTTGCGGGCTAGTCTCACGAATCATTATAGTAAGAAGCAAAGACATGTGAAATAATATACAAATTCTAACTTACGAAACATTCAGCTGCCTGGAATTGCGTCCACAAAGCACGGTAAATTCCGAGCAGGCGATTATTTTGTCACCTAATTACACAAAAAATATTTATATTTTCAAAAAATTCTACATGACTTTTTTGAAGATAAATACATTTTTAAACACATTTCATTACGAAACTGGAGATACTACAGAATGGCACAGACTTTCTCGTAGCATATTTTTTTACATAACTTACATTAACATAACTTTCAAGCATTACATAACTTTCCCTATACTACGTATATTACTCCATATATACGTATGTATTCGAGAATGTAAAAATGTGTCTTCACAATTATAGTGGTAGGATGTGATCTTCCATTCTGGTTCCCGTTCATCCGAGTGTTAGCAGTACTGTTCGTGATGAAGGGTGAGCTCTAATTTCTTGATATTTGGTAATTTAAAAGTGAATCTTCCATAGAAATAGTTTTCTAAAGTTCAAAAACATTCTTAAAAGATTTTGATAACTTTTAGGCTTTATAAAAATGTGTAAACTCCCCCGACGGGTCACTAGAATCCAGTTAATGAGATATTTTCTGATGGACCTTAAAACCCTATTATATGAATAAAAGAGTAAGTTTGTGTTATTTATCTAGAAATCAACTTAGGTAAAGTTAAAGATTTAGGAATTAAGATGATGGTATTATTTCATTACACCTGAAGATGGGAGCGCAAAACCTCTTGAAACATTGTTAAAGACTGAAAAAACGTGGATGTAAGATTTAATGTGAATTGTAATGAAATAAAATAATTGCGAAAAACTTGTCTGCTGTCTATAAATTTTAAAGGGATATTTTCTTAAGAGAAATACTACTATTAGAAGACAGTATAATATTATATTTAAAAATGCCTATTTTTGACACAAAGTTTCGAACAAAATACTCATGTTGTCAAACAATTGTACATGATATTATTTTTAGATCTGTTTTTGATGAACACAATTCATGAAATATAATATTTATCTGTATAAGAATATTTCTTATAATATATATATCTATTATAAGAAATATAATATTTATCTGTATATCTGTAGGAAGACGCCGAAAAATTTTTGAATTTTTTCCATTTTCAAAAAATGAGGGGTTTCAACGCACATGAGATCTGCGTCATTAACTCCCTAACGTCCTTCAGACTATTCAATAACAAATTTTATTCAAAAACATTGGAGCAATTTTTTAAAAATTTTGAAAATGTACCAAGGGCTTCATGTAAAGCCTCCCCTCCCCCAAATTAAAATATCGGTTCCAAATTCAAGAGGCCGCGAAATCTACCAGATCGTTTGCGGAATATCAATTTTGTAAAAAATCGGCTGAACGGTTTAGCCGATTGATTGATTTGTTCACAGACAGGGCCAGACAGACGAATGAACAGACAAAACGTGTGTCTGTTCATTCTGCCGTAAATCGATTTTTTGGTATCAAGGGCCTACAAAACCTGTGTTCTGGTTACAACATGTGTTAGAAGATTTTTTTTTAATTTAGCAACTGGATTTATCCACTTTTTTGTTACCATGGCCTTTTAGTAAGAGTTTTTCTGCCTAAATCCGCCGTTTTTTACGCGCATTACGTAACTTTCTCTCTGCCGCGGTAGCGAGAAAGAAATAATGAGGAAACTCTCCTGGCCTCATTGGATTTGATGTGGAAGGATGTGTCCATAAGCAAAATAAATGAAGTAGAATTTTAATTAATAAATGCAAGAAATAACATTTTGGCTCAACACAAAAATGGGCCTTATAGGAGAGATGTCTCAAATATGCCATAAAGAATATTTTCATCATGGAATGAATGTCTACTAGATTTTCAAAGACAAATTATATTTTACATATACAAAAGTTTTAAAAAATATAAATAATATATATAATAAATATAATTAATATATAAAAGTTTAATAAAAAAATTACGAAAAACATGTAACATTGAAAACAATTTATACCTAAAGTGCAGGAGAATTTATTTCGCATATTAGTACCCATGCCTCAGCAGATGCTTTGAAACTGATTTGGATTTGACCAAAAATACGTTACAAAATGAGTTCATTCAGCCAACAACTCGTATAATCACATGCTTTTAAAATTATATTGTTAAAAACAATTATTTGGTGATAGTCATTTATGAGACAAATTCAATGTCCTTCGAGGATCATCAAGAGCTACCATTATAGGCACACTGAGAAAAAATCAAGAAAGCTAAACAAATGAATACTGCGTAAACTGCCTCCTTGAACGAGACTTGCCGCTGCGTCCACCGAAGAGAAGTGTGGCAGAGGTAACCTATTGAAGACTTCCTCCGACGGAGTAGCCGTGAATCATGGCAGCTGTCGACGGCGTCACGCGAGACGCACCTACTCTTCCTCCAAAACGCTCCGAATCTTCGCACTTGACGGCTCGCCTTTTACGCAGTGCATGGACTCGGCGCGTGCGCACGCAGTAGTCATCCGTGCGCCGGGTTTTGAGAAGTCGTGCACACGTGCGAGTGAGCGCGGTCGCTCCACACTGCATTCCGTGCGGATTTAATCGGCTCGTACGATTGCACGGACGCGCCGCCACGCGCGTCCTGTTCGTGCATTCGGCAGTTGACGTGCGACGCCGCCGGTGAGTGCGCGTGCCTCGGCCGTGCGTGGACGTGACGGTCGATCCCTCTGCCGCCGTGCGTGGAGCGCGTCTTTGTGATTGATTGTTTGTTAGTGATTCCGGACGCGTCGGCGGCTAAGATAGTTACTCCCGTAAGTGTAGTGCATATTTCCTTCCCCCCAGGAGATGGCGGGGATCTTTCTTCGCTGGATGGAGAGGTCCGGCGCCGACCGTCGTCTATACTTCGATTTATTTAACGTAGCACCTCAAGACCACGAGCTGGATGAAGAGAGGCACACTGTCATCCACTCGTGAGCTTCGTTACGATTTAAATGATTGGTATTGAGCTAACGCTTGGATGACAATGTCCCCGTCTCCTTCCAGCTCGTGACCTTGAGACGCCACTTTTAAGTAAATCAAAGTATAGCTGGGTACCTTCTCCCCATAGCACGTCATACGCAGTTTTAACTGTTTTTGACGTTAAATAAATAGATAAATAAATAAATAAATAAATAAATAAATAAATAAATAAATAAATAAATAAATAAATAAATAAATAAATAAATAAATAAATAAATAAATAAATAAATAAATAAATAAATAAATAAATAAATAAATAAATAATAAATAAATAAATAAATAAATAAATAAATAAATAAATAAATAAATAAATAAATAAATAAATAAATAAATAAATAAATAAATAAATAAATAAATAAATAAATAAATAAATAAATAAATAAATAAATAAATAAATAAATAAATAAATAAATAAATAAATAAATAAATAAATAAATAAATAAATAAATAAATAAATAAATGAGCACCTGACCAGCCTCCCGACATGAATGGTAGTGTAGTGCATGTTTGTGTAAGTGTGTGCAAGGGGTGACGATAGGGCAAGGAAGAGGAAGGAAAGATCGCGCGCGGTCCGTGGCCCATTTGTTAAGGTACTGCTCCGCTATTCGCCTGGTGTTGATCAGAGAAACCGCGAAGAACTACCGATGAGACTAGTCGGCCGCTAGAATTCTCCTCCACACAGCGTGTGAATTCGACCTAGCAGACAAGCTAGTGTCGAAAATCCTGCAACCGTCGGGACTCGAACCTTAGAACCTCCCGGTCAGAGGCAGTGACATCAGTTGATACCCTTAACCACCTCGCCCTGTGCGCGCGTATGTCTGAAATTGGATCATCGCCGAGATGCAGTACCTTTATAGGTTATCGTAAGTACTTGCCGCGTTAGGTGGCTCAGGGCATCAACAGATGTCAGTGCAATGCCTCTGATCGGGAGGTTCTAAGGTTCGAGTCCCGACGATCTAAGAATTTTCGACAATATTTAAATCGCATTCACCTGCTACCTGGAGAAGAATTGTAGTGACTGGCTGTTTTGATCTGTAGATTTCTGCTTTTTCTTCGATCAGCACCAGGCGACTGTCAATTGTAAATTACTGTTTAATGCTTTCTTAAATTCTATGTTCACTATGTAATTTAAATCCTGTATTGGTTATAGTATATCATGTATAGTTGCAGTCGCTAATAAACTTTCGATGCGATTTTAATTAAAATAAATTTAAAAAATCACCAGGCGAATGCCGGAATAGTACCCTAACAAACGAGCTCACAGATCGCGCGTGATCTTTCCCTCCGCTACCTTGTCTTATACTCACCCCTTACCTACACACACACTGACATGCGCGACTACTACATATATCGTGAGACCAATCAGGAAGTTGAACTTGAAGTTTGTCCTGGCTGAGGTGGTGCCCCGGCTGTTGAAAACCCCGCATGCCAAAGTGCAGATCTCACTATCCAGCGGGAGGTGACCGCCACCTCCCGCGATAAAACATGCACTTCACTTACGGAACTAAAGACCGTAGCAGCTGACGTACTCGGAAACACGAAACAATCAATCAGCCAATGAACGCCAAAGCCAATTTCCTCCAATTATTCAATCAGATCATTTAAGAAATAAGGGAAAGATTAGTCATATAAATTTAATATGACACAAGTGTTTTCCCTTTGCATTGCGACCATCTTCAATGCAAGTTTTGGTGGCTGGCGGCCACGTAGATACACACCTGTAATTGAATACGAAAAAATCACATTCCGAATTCCCAGTCACAGGAATGATCAATGATATCGCTATAATTTAGAAAGACAATGCATTTCCAACATTTATGCATGGTTATCAACAGCCGAAAATGCGGGGCTGTCGCAGAATCTAGAGACAGATGTAACGACTGGATGGTTTAATTAAACTCCGTGGCCTTACCAAAAATACTATATATTCTTCATAGATTTTTTTCATTTGTTACACAAAAGTTCAATATCTCGAGGAATATATATTTCCAGTGGCACCGAAATTGAAAGAATAACAAGCATCATTTTGGACATGTGTTAGATATATATATGGCTTTGTCAGATATACTGGATTTCGGGAAAAAATCAAAACAGTAAAACTGTTTTGATTGTGCCTGAAAATTGCAAATATTTGTGTGCTTAATTCCTCCTATTCTTACAATGATGCGCGAACCGATTAAATTCTCATACCAAGTACGTCACTGCCTACGATACAGATGCGGAAGCAAAACTCCAAGGAAGAGGGCGCCCGTCATTAAATATGTGCCATTCATCAGTTGCCCTATAGAGCAGCAATTTTTTTTATATTCATGGTATGTAAAGAACTGTCGTACTGTGATTCCATATACAGATGAGTCACGTAACTTTAGCTCCTCCTGCAGTTTCTTGAACAGTTGAAATTATTGTAATGCAGTTTTCACGGAAATGCATGAGAGAATGGGGCTACTTAATACATTTATTCATTTCCATTTTATAATTTATAATTTTGTGATATTGAGGTAACTTTGTTAGTTTTTTTAAATGGAACTATACAAATTTTTAGTGTATCACGACGAGCGTAAAACGACAAATCCAATGATTGACAAATGACAAATCCATTCACGTACGTTAGATAAGCATTTTCTTGAATACTAATTTTGATTTGTTGCTACTCGTATTTAACGGATAATGTAATGCTCCGAGCACATGCTAGCAGGGAGAGCACTGCGCGACCTTGGGTGGTGGACTGTTACATTAAAAATATACGTTAATAACGAGATGAACAAATTAATATTACTAAAAAATGATTATCTAACATATGACAATATATCATTGGATTCGTCGTTTTACGACCGTCATGATAGACTGAAAAATATAAATACTTCCATTTGAAAAACAAAAACCCAATATCTCCCAAGTGATAAAATCGAAACGAATACATACATCAATTAGCCCCATTCCCCCATACACTTTTGTCAAAACTGCATTGCAATAACTTCAACCGTTCAAAAATTACAGGAGGTATTAAAGTTACGTCGTCCTGTGATGTGTCTCACTCAACGTACTGTTACGTGTTGCATTCGTGAACATAGTTTTGTTAGAATATTTAATTTTTTGTAGTGTAATTTGAAAAAAAATTATTGTTCTTGAGCAGTGTGCGTACTACATGAAAAAAAATTCTATGGTTATGTTCGGCAGCATTTCTGCTGCAGGCTCCTAATTATTACCTAACATAATTATTCTTAGAGATGTGTTCTTAGAGAATCTATGATATTCAGTGTGACACTTCAGAAGTAGGTCTGTCTGTACTTAGCGCGGCAGTCCGTGTACGGGCCGTGGCCTAGCAGCAGCGTCCCGGCCTCCCGGCCATGGGTTAGGGGGTACGTGTGGTTAGCACGAAAACATCCCCACGCCGTATTCTGCTCTTCTCAACCTGAGAAGTGAGTTTCCTCATCGTTACACAGCAACATATCCTGGGACATTGCAGGGAAAACGTACATTATAATCCTTTTCCCACCGGGAATCGAATTCGGGGTCGCGTCATGGAAAGGGAGCACGCTGAACAATGAGCTTATCAGTAGGTACCCCCACGAAGGCTTATCAGTAGGTACCCCCACAAAAAATACGTTTTTGGAAAATTTGAAAATATTTGGGTTTCGATAAAAAAGAGAAGTACAACATATTTTTTATTACCTTATGTACCATTATAATACATCATATAATATTTTGGATTATTTATACTTTATGGTAAGAAATAAAGAAATGCATTAAAATAGATTTGTGATGATTTTTAAAAATGCTTTTGTTTAAGAAGATTTCATTTTTCTATGAGAAACGCTCAATTTACAACACTACACACCCAGTTTTCGAGGCTGATTTCTTCCCTTCAAAACTTTTGTTCGCAGGAAAAGAATAACATCCCAGACTCCTATCTTCATCCCTCACAACTTCGAACCAGCAAACGTTCTTTCTGTGCCCAAGAATTCGAACTCGTAGAGTAGATACGCCAATCACGTTACCCTGTACCTCACCAGCCTGGCAAATAAACTCAACCTGCCTGACAGTTTAGAAAAGTTGAGCTTTTGCATTTGCAATTTTCAAAAATTCAATTTTTTCATTTATAATTTAAGACCTACTCTAAAGATTCCCGGCAGACTTCTGAAATATAGCCTTTACAAACTGAACAAAAAGCTCAAACACATGTTTTCAAGGTGCATGATTGAAGAAAATCCTCCTGAAGAGTGGCGAACTTTTTAACCTGACACCAATTCATAAGAAAGGATCTAGAGGCAATGAAACAAACTACAGATGAATTGCAGTTATTGGATCTATAGGTAGATTTTGTAGCAAAATTATACAAAATAAAATAGAAGAGATAAATGGTAAAATTGGAGAGGAACAATGTGGTTTTCCTGCCGGTAGATCGGTTATAGACAATACTTACATTGAAACAACTTATAGGAAAGAGAACAAGGAGAGTTAGGGACGTTCATCTGGGTTTCATTGATCTTCAGAAGGCGTACGGGGATGTACCGGTTGCTAGAGTATGGGAAGAAATGGATGGACATAAAATCAATCAGAATTTATTTTCAACCACACAGAATCTATATAAGAATAACACCTCTCAGATGAAGATCTACAGCAGGCTGTCTTATGTATTCCCAGTCAGTAAAGGTCTTCGTCAGGGTTGCTGTCTTTCCCCAACGCTCTTTACAGTATATCTGCATCAAAATTTAACAGCAGTGGGACAAACAATGCATAATAATAGAAATGCCGTTTGGAGAGGATAAATTAAGTACTCTATATTTTGCCGATGACCAGATAGTAATTGCAGAAGGTGCTGACGATTTGAGTTCCATATTCAGTAAACTCAATGAACACTTTCTAAAAGCAAGACTTACTATTAACGTGGACGAATCTGAATACCTGGCAGGTGGAACAATGTGATAGAAGATCTTCTGGAAAATGAAACAAATATGAAAGGAGCAATAAATATAAATATGTACTTTTTAACCAAAATGGAAATAGTCAAGAAGAAATTGACAGACGGATAAGCGTGGAGAGAAACGTGACACGAAATATAAACTCTGCCTTATAGAACAAAACCATCACTAATACTACTAAACGACGTCTTTACACTAACTAGTCAAGACTGATACAACGTATGGTTCAGAAGTTTGGGTGATTGATAAAAGAACTAGAGGGAAGATGCTGGACATTGAAATGGACTACTCGCGTCGAAGTTGCTGTTTCAGCAGACGTGACAGAATCAGGAACGATGACATAAGAAAGGAAATGGTTAGAAATGAAATTACCCTTGACGAAATAGAGAAAATAGGGGGCCCGGGGAAGAAATGTGGAAAATTCGAAAATAAACTCTTACGACAATTTCATGAATATTTTATCAAATAAACTATTTGGATATTCTGAATGGCTGAACTGCAATAAGCACTCGAAATTTGATTTGGAAAAATGGTTTCTGGACAAAAATTTACATTGCAGAAGCATAGACACACTCCAGAAACATGTAAATTGTTTATTATTTACAAAAGAAATGCCTATATTTCTCCAGAAAGAAAAAATTAATCGAGAAATGAAAAAGCAGTCGATTTTATGTAAATTCAGTGTTTTTTTTAGTTCTGGATTCATTTTTCTTTCTGAACAAATATATTCATTTCTTTTGTAAATATTAAACAATTTAGAGATATCTGGAGTGTTTCTACGCTTCGGCAATGCAATTTTTTCCTTGATAATATTATTTTAAACCATCTTTTGAGTGCTTATTGCGGCTCAGCCATTTAGAATATCCATATATAGTTTAAAGGAATAAGTTTCTTTAGAGAAAATCTGTAATAAATATTCTAGTTTTGCGACCAAAGTCATCGGAAGAAACCAGAGAAATGTGCATCATGTAAAGAAACAAAGTTATACGGGATGTGGAATCATGGATCTCTGAATGTCTGTTCGTATGAGTAGGATTACCAACGTTTAAGAGTAATGACGGTCGCCTTCAAGACGGTCGCCTTATGACTACCGAATAATTGGCAATCCTAGCTAGAACGATACATTTCTAGGACACCCACAACAATATTAATACCTCTCATGGAATAGATCGTCTTCATATACGGAATTTCAAGGGATTTGAACTTTTTCCATTCAACGACATTTCGAATGTTCCCATTCATTCACCTGCACCTCTTCAATGCACTAGAATAGGAATATCAAGGTCGCGGGATTAGCTTAATGTAATCCTCCGCCACTATGACCAAGGCAACTAGAGTGAGATTTATCTGTAAAGGTTGTATTTATAAATTTCTCTGCAAGATGGTACGTCACTGGATACGTGCCTGAATAAAGTCTTTTAGAAATGTCATTTGACAGTGATTGTCACAAAATTCTGTAGTACATTTCTTCTACTCAAGCAAAAAGCGATCGATTGAAACGAAATGCACGAGTTACATTTCATATTTTCAACTGAATGAAATTTAACATTTTGATTTTCAATTCAAAATATTTAATCTTGATTTCGTTATCGTGTTTACTAAAAAGTGCAAAAATTACATTAACTTTAAAAGTTCAGGTTAGGAGGATTCACAAAGATTCGTTTCAGTTAAAGAGATATCCTAGGGAAAGAGACTTGTTAATTTATCGACTTGTTATTTTATTTCACATTATTGCAATATACAATAAATAACATAATAGTTTGATGAAACCAGACATATCTCAAAAAGTAAAAAAAAATCACAAATTTGTTTCTTAGCAAACATGTTTACACTAGTCAGAATTTAAAAAGAATTTCAGTGAGAAATAAATAAGTTGTAAAATATATAAATATAATTCAAATCTGGGTGTTCGATAGATAACATGAAGCAAAAATACTTTCCTTTAAAGAAACCATTGTTCGTGATATTTTGAGCGAACCTTATACCAAGCTTCCCTGCTAAAGTGTGCTCTTCTATGCCCCTTTCTGGATTTTGTGGAGAAATCGAAGTGAAGTCAGGGGAAGTTGTTCGAGCTCGCACGAGCGCCGGGCTTCCCAGGCGAGCGCCTATCTCGTGCGGGCGCAGTTTGACATGCGTGCACAAGAATGTACTGCAAATGAACAGAAATGGAGTGAAGTGACCACCCCTCCGCCTTGATGGAGTAAGGCTCAAGTACCGGGAATCAACCATAAGAAATCCTTAAAATCCGTGTCTCTTGAACATCTTTCAAGGTTTGTTACCCAGAAACAACACAGGTGTACCTGAAACACGTTTCACTTTATGGAAATGTGTTGTTACTTTGTTTTGTTGCATTAAACTCACACGCAGATTTACTTTTCATCATTCCGTCATCATTTAACAAAACCATCATCATACGTAGTATTGCGACAAGACTGCTGTGAAGTATGGACAGTATGTACGAATTTTTGTCTCGTTGATTGATTGATTTTTTTCGTGTTTCTGGGCGCGTCAACGGTTTAGTCATTAGTCCCGTAAGTGTAGTGCATTTTTTCTCGGGATATGGTGGTGATCTTCCCTCGCTGGATGGCGAGATCCGGCGCCGACCTACCGGCGGCTAGTGGGGTCCCCCAACCAGGACTCTCCCACCAGCGGGGCACCGCTCCAGCTGGGACAAGCTCCAAGTTCCCGACCGTTCTCCCGGAATATGTTGTAGTGTAGTGCATGCCATTGTAAGTGTGTGTAAGGGGAGAGGATAGAACAAGGAAGAGTAAGGAAAGATCGCGCGCGGTCCGTGGCCCGTTTGTTAGGGTACTGCTCCAGCATTCGCCTGGTGTTGGTCAGAGAAACCACGGAAAACTACCGATCAGAGCAGCCGGCTGCTAGAATTCTCTTCCAGATAGCGACTGAATTCGACCTAGCTGAAAAGCTAGTGTCGAAAATCCAGCCGCCGTCGGGTTTGTCTCGCTCATATCAATGAAAGTTTAAAGGACTTAAGTAAATGTAACTTCATTATCTGTGCACGTCTTCTAGAATTCTGTATTGTATATCAGATGGCATGGTAAAACTGAAGAGTTTCCTTGCATATTACACAATTGTATCAGTGAACTTTGACGTCACCATGAGATAATTTGTCCATTCTTATCCCACATTTCAACCATTCTTTCCAGGCGCTCTGTATTTTTGTGACTTGCAGTGTTCATTGTAAAGTGTGCGTACCTTTCATGGTGTAAAAATTCATTGGCATTCATGACCTAGAAATTAAATGTTATTTTCCTTTTATTTTAAAGCTTACTTTCTTTCTTTATAAGAAACTTTATATGTGTAAGGATATTGAATTTCTTATTAAATATTTTCTGTAAATAAAATCGTCCGAGATAATTTGAAGATACTTAATAATCTTTTGCTGGATGGAAATGTGTCTCTCGTGAATATTTCGTGAATCAAACATTTTATAAATATGACAGAAATTTCACAGAATGTACTTCAAAGAAACTCCGATACACTTGGCCGAAGAGATAAAATATAATAACTGACTACGATTGACGACAACTGACTAGCTTAACCCTCGTTTGCAATCATGAATTTACCTACTCCATTACAAAGGTGGGGTTAGGTTGACCTAAGACTGATAAATTTTGGTTCTGGGTTTCTTTGTGTCGAGTCATATTCAGGAATTTAATCATTAATACTTTTTACAATAGAAAATCGTATTTTAACTATATTTTTGACCTTTAGAAATATTTTCAGAAATTAAAAAAAGTGTTCCCAATTAAGTCAATACGATGTATCTGATTGATATATGATGTTGATTCTGGAGTCAATGAAAAATCAAATTTAGTAGAAAATTATTGTATTAGCATAAAACAAACAAAATATTTATTCTATTGTAATTGTGACAGTTTAAGTAGGTTTTCAAATTGTGCACACATTGCTACAATGCCCAGCACAAACAGTGTTTTTGGCATACGGTGCATAACAGAAGTTTTTCTATCTTCATTCCTCGTGCATATTGCGCAGCGTTTTCGTTTTGTCATTGTTCTCTGGGTACTTGTGGTGGAGAATTATCTTTTGAAGCAATTCCAAAAATATTCATGGCATTTCTTTTTTGCCTATTGAGGTGAATATTGCTGCTCTTATTCTACATATAAGATTTTATCATCTCGTCAGAAAATTATTCTAAAAAAAGTCGACGCCTGTGCAAAATCTTGCAATGGTGATTAGAATGCTGTTTTGTAAATGTTAGGAAACCATTTAGAGCAACAATGTCCAAAACATTAAAGAATAAAGCCAATGGCCTAGTTTTGGGGATTCTTTTGCACGTTTAAGTTAAAAGTTTTTTGTCCATTACATCGACTCGGCTTTTTGTGTACCGTTTTATAATTCCCATTCAAAAGGGAAGTAATCCCAACTACAAAAATAATTACTTATCAGTAAAGGAATAAATAGAAGGGTGGAGTCAAGATGTCCCCACGATTATAATCGCTCAGTATTTTTGTTAAAAGGTTTTAAAAAAGCATTGAAAATTGTGAAAGTTAAGAAATATCCTGTTTCTAACAAATAAGATTGTAATAAAAGATATCACGAAAACTCCGATCACTGAGAAAAAACTGTAGAAGGTACAACCAGAAACAAACATGCTGGGATCAGATTGACCCCACGTTTGCAACCGAAGGTGAACGGAGGGTTATACTACTTTTGACGCCCGTAAGAATAGTTAGAGGCCGACCTGGATGGCCGAGGTGGCTGAGAGCGAGTACCGACTCAGCGCTTCGGTCCGAAGGGTCGCGGGTTCGAGTCCCGCCTTGGGCATAGCTGTTTGTCCCTTGACTTTGTATGTATGTGTTGTCGCGGAGGGCCTCGCGTTCTACTGACCCCAGATCAGAGGAGCCCGCAAGTGTGTTGGTGTCTAGTGTATGGTCGAATAAGCGTCCCATCGGGGCGTAAAGGGTAACCGGCTGTTGGCTGGATAAAAGCCCTAGATAAAAAAAAAGAATGGTTAGAGGACGTTGTTAGTAAACTCTTAGCAGAACTTTAAACAAATAGCCATGGGCTTATGAACAACAAGATCTGCATTTATTATATCACGGAACTAATTAAAAGAACTCATATAACGTATATCTTTATTAAATTGTAAGGTGAAAAATCCTCTCTGGCATTCCAAACGTTCAAAAACGAGTTTCTTGTTTGTAGCCTGCAGAGCATTGAAGGTTGTCGTATGTCGGTAGATATTTTGGAATTATAATATTATCTAGTTCTTGGGAAATATTGTTCAACAACTTCATGAAAGACACAACATTTGTTCGTCAATATCCCGTTTGAATTTTTGTTTGTGGAAATAGTGAATGGGTTTCCTATTTAGAAATATAATTGTACATGTAATTCAACGACGTATGCTTGTTCCTAGAAAACGTGCAATCATAATTTGTGTACTAAATTATATGTTTATTTGGTTATCCCATTTATAATAAAACTTATGGAACTTCTGCAGTGACATGCTACATACTGTTTACGATATGCCTTTTTTATTTCAAAGAGATCTTCGTTAGAATTGCAATGTAATGTAATTCTTTCCTAAACTGTATACCGTTTTTATTAAAAATTATATTTTGGAAGCGAATATCAATCGTGGTATATAAGTTCTACTGCTGAAGAAAACAAATCGGAACAATTAAGCGTTCAATTAGAGATACTGCAAGGTCAATTAAAGGATCAATTTGGCCATAAAATGATGCAAAAGGCGTATCAAATTCAGAACTTCAAATGAAAATGATACAATAACAATTTAGGTATCCAATTTTTCCCTCTTTGGAATGTTAGTATATCCAGTAATCCCAGTAGAAAAGATATTACATTTCTACGAATAAATGATTAAAACAAATTTAAGAATAAACAAATATGGCACTTTTCTAACAGCGCACTTCTTGTCTCAGAAGACTCTCTTCGCCCTTCTCCGTGAAGCGTCATAATAATTTAACAGACTCCCAAAATTATATTCTAAACCTAAAAATATAAATGTTTTGTATGTTTATTTTGAGGATTTTCCGGAATGGGTTATTACCGTCTCCAGAACACGAATTGAACTTAATAGAGAACAAGGGCGGGAATAGACTTTCATAGAACTTGACGTCACAATCCAATCTGGCGCATAGCCAGTTGAATTAGCGAAACTAACCCGTCTGTCCATTCATTGTCCATATGAATGAATAGGGTGCGTGTGGTAAACCTGGGTCGATGCCGCAACTACGGTATTGGGTAATTGCGTAATGCCATCTCGTGGCTTGAAACACTGGCTAACACGAAACTTGTTACCGAGCCCGAGCAACCTACGTCGGAAACACAATTACGCGCATGAACATTCGCACATCTCCAAACATTTCCATCTGTACTTGTACCAATAACCCAGTTCCACACAGTGTTAGTTTTGTAAGCTCCATTTGGTAATGAGCTCTCCAGGTGTGCTGGCGCTTGGAGCAATGTAACTATGCGCATCAAGGGTTGTTTGTTTGTTTGATTTCTCGGTCTTCTCATCCTGTTATTGTGACTTAGAAGATGACGAAAACTTATATCATTAACTGTGTCATTACTAGGGGCGGATTTTGATGACCTAAAAAATCGCCAAAATTGGCCTATAAAATGCTCTTAAAATGTTTTTAAAATGCCTTGTTGGATTTGTTACTGATGTAATCGAGACATCTTTCTTTCGTTTAAATGAATTCAGGTGGCAAACACTGAGTTCTTTACCAGGAAATCTGTCTGTAGTTATCGCGAAATCGGCCGAACCAACAATGGCCTTGATGGGCGTCACAGGAGCTTGTGATTACATATTCACAACGGTTGACATTACAATTTCTGAGCTATGAAATCGAATAGGCTACTTAGGAATTCTGTGGAAAACATTTGTTGCATTACGTAAATATTACTTAAAGCATGTACCATTGAAATGACATTAAAATTAACGAAATCAGCGAAAAATGCTTTGAAACTGACAGAAGAAAAAAAAGGACTTATTATTCGAAATGAACGAAAAAGTCGTATAAAATGTGTTATTTCTTTTTGTCATAACCTTATATTAATGTCTACACTAAAAGACTTTTTTTTTCAAAGTGAAAAGAAAAAATAACATTTTATTAAAATCCGCCCTCTAGTTATTATTGTTAACCGTGAATTTTCGTGGCCTGTAGCGACATCTGGTTGATTGATTGATTAGTGATTTCGTGCGCATCAACGGCTAAGATCATTATTCCCGTAAATGTAGTGCGTGTTTTTATCGCTGGAGGTAGAAGCGATCTTCCCCCATTGGATGGGGAGATCCGGCGCCGACATACCGTCGGCTACACGTCGCTTTGTGGGGTTTTCCCTAACCAGGCGTGTCCCACCCGCGGTACACTGCCCCAGCCAGCAACCGTTCTAAGCGCTGGACTGGTCTCCCTAGGAACGAGTATGGAAGTGTAGGAACGAGTATAGGACAGAGAAGAGGAAGGAAAGATCGCGGGTGGATCATGGCCTGTTTGTTAGGGTATTGCTCCGACGTTCACCTGGTGTTGATCGGAGAAGTCACGAAAAACTATCGACTAGAGAATCCGGCCGCTAGAATTCTGCTCCAAACAGCGGCTGAATTCGACCTAGCTTGTCGAAAATCCTATTACCGTCAGGACACGAACCTTCGGACAACCCTATCAGAAGCACTGCAGTGTCATCAATTGATGCAGTGAATCACCTAAGCTGATTTTTTTCTCATGTGCAAATCGGGATTCAAATCTCCACTGATTCATGTGGAATTATTTAACTGTCAATGCGCTATCATGGTAGATTTATTCGAAGTTCTGCCGGTTCCTCTGTCATTCACTCTACCTTTGGTCTACAACCCTTCATGTAATATAAGCATTATCACCTAACAATAAATTTCATGTAACAATTGAACGAGTTTTTAAGAAAACGACCTTAGTCCAAAAAGTAAGATTTTGTTGTACTAGAACTGTTGCTAGACTTTAATAGCCGTCATTTGCTGATTGTGTTGTCGTGGACAAAATCAGCGCCTGTCCGTAGTTATTAACTCCGAAAGTTTCAGTGATTTTGATAAATTTACCATAGTCCAAGGTCTTTTCTGGTAAAAGAACCAATGTCCTTTAAATGTACGTTTTCTCCGCGATTGTTTCTCAAGCATAGCTTATGTCAACCTGCAACGGGTGTTAATGTTTGTTTTGCGAATGTGGCATGAGCAGTATTTTTGTTACGGAAGTTTTGTGATAGTATATAACCTGTTCTTGGGGCATATATGTCCTTTATGTAGTGGATCTGAGCAAATAATGGAAGAATTAACAGGTAAGAAATGGATTCTACGTCAGATGTAGAAAGAGCAGAGCGCAAGAGACGAAACCAAAGAAAGGGAGGAAAGAGGATGAAATGAGCAAAGAAGATTAAAGGAGAAGCATATTTTAATCACAAAGGAATCTTAAGAAGTTGTCTAAATATTTACAGCCAACTGCTGACAGAGATTTGTATCTAAATTTGTCATCAGTGGCAGATGCTAACGTGAAAATCAAAAACACTGATAATTATGATAACAAGTGGCGAAGAATAATAAGTTGGTCAATAATATTCCAAATTGATTAAATGCATTAACGTCTTGTACTATTTCTTCAAATACTCTAATATTACTGCCCCAAATAAATAATTTTGATTTATAAATTTCTCAATTTTCTGAAAAAACACCATAGTTTATACACACCCCAATAAATCCAATGATGTCCACAATACAGTTGAAACTTGAACTACACTCAAGCGTTTATCAGTGTTTAGAATAGTTTGAAAAAGTGTTCAACATTTTTCAGGTTTCAATTATCTACCAATTTTGTCATGAAATGATTTTTCGCTATTCTGAAAAATTGTGTTTTTGGACTATGGTTGTTTTAAAAAAATACAATTCATAGTGGGTTTTAAGCTCCAGTACTGGAATAATAATAATGATAATATTAAATATAATGATAATAAAATAATAATAATAATAAAATAAAAGAATGGTGATAATAATAAAAGTGATAATAAAGTTCAATAGGTGTAACGTT
>BLKR01011363.1:0-34003 GCA_011170035.1 Teleogryllus occipitalis
GTTTCTTCTTTATGTTTCGTGAAGCTATCCGCAAGGTTCGCATCACTAGAATTGGAGGCGAAAAACTTTCCAAAGCTATTTGCAATATCGCACGGGTCATGAATGAATTGTCCGTCTGGCGTATACATAGACTTCGGGTAATTTGTTCTCAATTTTCCATCGATAGCGTTTATTTTCTTCCAAGCCTCCGTGTAGTTCAGTTTACTGTTTAAGGATGAAATGTATTCCTTCCAGCAGCTCCTTTTAGATTGTTTTATGATTCTTCTTGCCCTGGCTCGTGCTGATTTAAACTTGAATTGATTTTCATTTGTGTTATGTTTCTTAAATACATTAAACCAGTGCTTGTAATTCTTAACCGCTTCTTCACATTCCTTTGTCCACCAAGGTAGTTTCTTCTTACTTTTAGTATTTTTTGTTTTGGGTATAGTCACCTCCGCTGTCGACAGTATAAGTTCTGTAAAGTTATTCACAATATCGTTTATTTGCACTGAATCGTCGATGTTCAATTTCTTAAGGTTCTGAACTTTGCTCGCAATGATGTCTTGGTACGACTTCCAGTTGGCCTTTTTAAATATCCATCTGGGCATATAGATGTCCTCAGGAATAATCGAATTATCATATGACAATGCTATAGGATAATGATCACTGTTGTGAAGGTCTTCCATCACGTTGCATTTTAGATATCTGGCCAAAGTTGGAGTGCAGATGCTTAGGTCGATGCAAGATGAGTTGCCGCTACCCGCATTGAAGTATGTATATTTTCTGCAATCGTTCAAGACCATAAGATCTTCATTGTTCGCAAATTCACCAACAATTTTCCCTCTACGATCAGTTCTGCTTGATCCCCAAATCAAGTTGTGGCTATTAAAATCGCCGACTATCAGTACTGGGCCAGATATTTGTGAATATAAGTTGTCCAGGTGGCGAGATTCTAGCTGAAACGCATTAGGAATGTATACGTTACACAGATGAAAGCTACTACCGCCCAAATGCAGCCGTATCGCACATACTTCTAGGTCACTTGTAATAACGCATTCATTGCACTTGATCGACGTATGAACATAGATCGCAACACCGCCGCTGGCATTTCCACATATCACTCTGTTTTTATAAAAACATTGATAACCTTTTATATTAAAATAATACTTATTTTTGAAATTGGTTTCTTGGATGCACAGTATATCATAGTTTTCGTCTTTTAGAATCTTCTGAAGAAATTCATATCTAGTGAAAAAACCGTTCACATTCCATTGTAAAATTCTTATTTTCATAATTGAAGATCTTCGCTTGTTAGTTCGTCGTTGTCAGACGATTCCTTTGAAGAATCTGAGAGGACTGGGTTCTTAAGTTTCTTCATAATTCTCGTAAATCTTGATTTTATTCCTCTGTCAGACAGTAATGGATATATTTCTTTAAGCATTTCAATTAGCCTGCCTGTCTCTTTGGTGTAACTGAGAGATATTTGAAGAGGGTTACTTAAGCCATAAGTATTTTCCAGAAAGTCTTTTAGTTGTTCGTACGTTAGTACATTGTTGGATTCTTCTATTCTTTCTTTTGCTGGGGCTAGTTGCTCCACTATGCTTTTCTTGTTGCAGACACTACTAACGGTGTTCTCCTTGGATACCTTCCTTTTCTTTTTCTTAGTTTGTTTTGCCGAACCGTTAATTTTTCCTTGGGGACGGTTGAATTGTTCTTCCTGAAGTTCACTTGAATTGTTGCTGGGAATACTTGTGATCTGTGATAAGGCTCTCTTAACAGGCTTGTTTGGTCAAGTGGGGGAAATTCATGGTAACTAGGAACCTTATCTCTTTGTTCGTTGTCAGCGGCTACATTGTTATCAATTATGTCTTCCGATTGGTTGAGGTTAATGTCTCCTACATTTTTACAGTTTTTGGCAATATGACCTTCTTCCTTGCAGTGAAAGCACTTAATGATACCGCTTGACATGTAAATCCAGTTTCTTTCTCCTTTGTATGTGATCAGTATGGCTTCAGGTATCAAACTTAATGAGTCTTCCGGAACGAACACCTGTCTTCGGAAACTTAAGATATGAGTGAACTGCTCTTTACCAAAACCAGCTCTGAGAAACGACACTTGAGAACTGCGTATCACTTTTAATTTATCTAGTTCATCTTCAATTACTGCATTAGGAATCATAGGATAAACAATTGAAATTACGATACGTTTCTGTCTACTCACAAGAGACCGAATATTTTGGGAGGAGCCCTCAATATTAATAGTCTTGTACTTCTCTGTTAATTCATCCACTAACTGCTTACTGCTCAAAAATACACACACTCTGTTATTTGAAATTTTTGAAGCATACGTGATGTGACTAGGCGAAACAATCGATGCTAAAGCTTCTACGTACCTTTCGAGGGGTGTGCTGTGGTCTTTGCCTTCAATTATAATACCTTGTTCCTTCTCCGGGTACATGGCATTGAGAACGACTCTGTTGTAACTTGGACAGCCGGTGTGGTTTCCTTCAACGGGCTGGCTCCTGTAGTCAGAGGCCTGCCCTCGGGTAGCGGCTTCGGCATCCGCCATTTATTTTCTGTTCCCCATTCACAATGAGAAACAGGTCGATCGTAATCAGAACAGTTATATGCACTGAATTAGACTGCTTACTTTACACTGACACTTAAACTTCTTGAGTTCGATGAAAACACGTAAACGAGTCACAGACCGCGAGGCTCTACTGAGCGGGGCACACGATGTTGCCTCGACCACTGCTGCCGAGCGAATGACTGTTTGTATTATTCGGTGCTCAATAGATTTTAGAATACAATATGCACTTCCGATAATTAAAAAGGTTACGATCATTACCGTGGAAATTTTTATTTCGTTTCCTTTCCTGTTTAATTGTGGATGAGAATGTTTCCCACTAATGAAACCTCCATTTCATTCTATCGTTTTATTTTCTCATTGAAGCAATTTTTGGAAATGTAATAGTCGATTAGAAGATATAAGGAACTTCCCGTCGTCAATATTGATTATCTATTTTAGTTGCTGATTATATGCCGTTGGTCTAGGTTTCACAAAATTTTGGACACTTATTTTTATATTTTTCGACTTTGTAATTTTTATACTTTTCGGCACAAATAGTAATGTTTATCGTCTTATCATAATTATTTGCTTCAAAACATTGGGAATTTAACTATGCCCAGGCAAGGGGTACACCGGAAGCTGGCCGGCGAAGTCGGACTACCGACCCAAAACGCCAAATATATACATACAACACATTCCGCAAATCACTCAAACGAGACAAAATAGAACAAGAACTTTCAAATATGGCACACCATTTTCTATCAGCTCCAAAATACAATTAATGACAAAACTCAGTGCATGCATTTTTCATTGACTTTGACAAAATCTTTTGAAATTGTAACAAATGTAACGTACCCTGTGTATTTCTTTTAACATCTCGCCAAATGTAAATGGTGGCGAAATGAAGCAGTAAAGTTGACAATTCGGGCTTAAAATAGGAGACTGGGAATATTTTTCACCTTTTTTATAAACTACACATTATTCAAAATAGTTTTTCAATAGATATTATGAGCAAAATCACTATTCTCAGCTGGAATTGGCAACACGTCGCTTATTCTTGTGTCTGCCCATTACCTAAGTGCTATGCGAAATCGAGCTTCATATGTGGTTTGGGTTGCTATGTGTAAACGTGGTGAGAAAGATAACAACTCACCACCACATCGTTATTATGCAATTGCGTATATCTTGATATTAGCATTGAGATATTATTGATATTTTTGTCAATATTATTAATATTATCCAATTGCAACAACTCCCAATATTCCAATCAAGACTGCTTTTGTTGCGAAAGCCAGCAAGTAAAGACCCTCCACCAATAATACTGCAAAACCTATTGTAAGTCTGAGAAATAAAAAAAATTGGGTCCCTGCGAACAATCCGCCCTTTGTAAATCCTTGTTCCAAAAGTGAAATGAGCGTCATACTGGAACCCAACTTCGAATGTTTCAGAGCTACAGTGTGGGTTAATTGATTATTTATTAATGTTTCCGAGCGATTCATGGTCATTAGGTGCCTTAAGTGTAGTCTTGGGAAGTGGCAGTGATCTTCCCCAGGTCAAATGCACTGTTATTTGTTGCCCTGAGCCACGGTTAGCGTATCGGGTTGCTGTACCCAAGTGTGCGGGCCGATCAAAGCCGTGGACTTTTAAGGACGAAGAATCCTCCGTACGCCTGCCTTCGGATGGGAAGTAAAGCCTGCTGTCCAATATTGTGTATTTGTTGTTTGTAAAAGATCCGAAAGTCTAAAAAAGCTTCTGAGCTAAATTCAAATCCCCTATTTTGTCGCCCAATGAATACCTTCTTTTTCCGTTAGTTGGTGAGAGGAGCTTTGCGAAATTTGTGTGGTCAGACGGAAGAACGGGCCTGATTGTCCGGGTGTCGCCACGTAAAATAAGGCATTAACAAACTAACTAACCTCTCCCGGTCCAAGCCGTGAGGGTTACTTTTGGGTATTTAATTGAATGTCCGAAACATTTTATTTTGTAGATTAGGAGAAACATTACTAGCGTCCACTTAAGGACCCGAAAACTTGCTTAAAGCCCTTAGACGCTTCGTTTCCGCCTTATGCATGATAATAACGTGTGTTGTAGCATAATGTGTGCTGCTGGTTACAATTGTTCTATATATTATAAGCCAACGATAAAGGTTCAGTGCAGTCACTGCAGTGCCTCTGACTGGATACCAGGTTTCGAGACTCGACGGTGGCAAGATTTTCGACACTATCTTGTCAGCTAGATCGAATTTAGATAATCTCTGAAGAAGAATTCTAGCGCCCAGATGCTCAGAAGATCAACGCAACCTCCCGAGAACCAAAACTATTTATAATGGCTGCAATAATGACTTCACTCTGGTCGGGAACAATAAAAATTAACTCTCCTCCAAAGGTGTATTCTCAACATTTGTCTTTCTTTTTGTGTGAAAGTAAAGATTGAGTATTTCTGATATAATCGCGGCAGTCTCAACCCACTGCCGTTAACATTTTAATTTTTACGACTATCAAATCATTTTTACGACAAAATCCACCCGTGGAGAAAAGTTAAAGAGTGACCAGATTGAAACTGTCGCCACGAATTCGGTATTGATTTTAACGAAAATTGAATATTAATGGAACGTCAGAAATTGTTTGAAAGTACTTAATATATTTATCTTAACACATAAAAGTATGTTCATTTCTGTATTTTGAATATGAAACAAAATAGTCTTTACAACACCCAATTCAGTAAATGAGGAAATCATTTCTGAGAGGCTTACCTATAGATTATGGTTAAGGATTTCTCAAACGATTTGTAATTTTTTATATTGTATTTTGTTGAGAAGTGCTCTTAATTAAAGGAATTGGTGCTAAGAGTTTAACAGACCTCTCTCTGATGTGTATAAAATATTAATGACTGGTTAACTATATCATCTGCAGCCTATCAACAACGAACGAAGGATTCAGAGTCACATACACCTCTTCATATGCTTTATATATAGACTTCAGCGCCCATTATCACCGTCAGAACACCATTCTCGGCGTCATCCGAATAATTCTTCTTTTGAAACCATTCAAACCTCGTCTCAACTCGTCTCTTCACATTCTCCTTCGAGTGCCGGCGGACTGAGCGCAAACGAGGGCGACCTGGCCTCGCACACCCTCCCCGGGGCAAAGATTCGACGCGTCGGAAGAGATTCGCTCTCTCCTCTTGCCCCGCAGCGCAGTCCCTAGCGCTAACGACCTCAATGGCCGCCCTCCGTGCCCGCTCACGCCCACCCTCGCCCGCCCACGCAGCGCCTAACGACGGGAAATAACACGTAACACAATTAAAGCAACGCGCATAGTTTACCGCGAGACGACGTCGCGGTGGCGGGGTGGACATCTTCAGGTTTCGAACGGCGGCCGGCGCCTCCGGCAATCCCCGGACCCCCCCCTCGATCCGCCATCGCCCCCCTCCCGCGGGCCGCCCTTAGACCGCCCCTGAGCCGCCCCCGCGTCGCCGCCGCGCTCTGCCCGGGGTAATGGGTCGCGGCAAGAAGAAAAGTTCCCTCTAAGGGTTTGTTTCGGCGAGGCGAGAGACGCAGGGCGCCCCGTCGCGGGAAGTGTGGGGGAGCTGATGTGGGGGACGGAGCGCAGGAGGCGGAGGAAGCGAAGGACTGAGATTGGACGACGGGTGACAACGGTAATGGTGGTGGCACCGGCGAAGAGGGGGAGATGTGTGTAGGTGGAAATTGTGACACTTTATAAAGCGTTGGGTTTGGCAATATCAGAAAGACTATGAATTCAGTCCAAATCCTCTATGGGAGGTATAACATGTTTAGGCACATATAATAGAAGAACTAGAGTAGATAAGAACTTATAGAGATGAAAATGAAAGGTGGTGTTAAAATACACTTGTGTGTGTGGGATGGTTTAGTACTAGGGACCCGGGAAAGAAGTGTGGGAAAGTGGGGCAAGGAGGCGGGGACAAAAACAAAAAGGGAAGAAGGGAGACAGCGATTGGCGCTGTGGGCGACGACAGGCGCAGCGGGATCAAGAGGCATGCATCCCCCCCCCGCGGCGCCGCGAAGTCGTCAGAAGGTGGAGAAGGGACGCGCCAAGGCGAGACGACAACTCGTCGGGGGGCGTGGTCGGCGAGGGGGCGCGGTGGGGTGGGGTGGGGACGAGGGAGGGGGCGTGCGCGAGGGCGAGCACGCCCGGAGGGAGTGGCGGGATGAAAGGAGCAGCGAAGAATTGAGAGGGCCACGGTTGCCGGCGCTGCCCGGTTTCCGGCGCGCCGCTCGTAGCGGCTTCCGCTCGCCGACGGCGATAATGACAGCGGTGATGACAATGATGTGGCTGACGGACGTAGCGGAGCGCCGAGCCGAGCACAGCCGAGCCGCGTAGCGCCGCCGCCCTCTTCCCTCTCGCTACCGCTGCATCCACCGCATTGTTCCTGCTTGCACTTCATTATGGCAGCAGCAGCCGCCGCTGGCGGCAAAGGCAGGCCGTCGCCCCCGCCGCCCTCGTCGCCCCGCCCCTCCCCGCCGCCCCCGCGCACGCTGTCGCCGCCGTCGCCGTGCCTCACGCCCGCGCGCACAAAGCGGCGGCCGCAGCCTGCCAACGAGCGCCTGCTCGCTGCGTGGGGGCAACGCGTGCCACAACAGAACTGTGATGGAATGGATCACGATCGGAAAAACATACATTTTGCCGAAGAATATGCAACTATTTCATAAAAATGAATAAAATCATCTTGTTTCGCAAATGTTATGACTAGGAACGGATTTCAATGAAATGTCATTTTCCCCTTTTCACTTTAAAACTTAATGGGTAGACCTTCGTACTTTAGTAGAGGGGATCACAAGCACAAAATTCAGTTTAGGCCACAGAGAACAGATGTTGGAAAATTTTCATTTACAAATAGAACAATAACGGACTGGAATAAGTTACCTGCGACAGCCTTGGAACCCTTTCCTCTAGGTGTTCAAAGATTTAAAAATAAATTAACTAATGGTATTTGTAAGCTTTATTAGTTTAGTAAGTTGGATTATTATATCAGTTATTATTTGATTATTATTGATATTTGATTGCTATTATTATTGTGTTAATTACTATTAAATGCGATCCTGTTCTAAATATATAATTATATTCGAAGTAGTATTGTATTGAAGTGTGGTGAAGTGTTGTGCAGTGTAGTGCAGTATAGAAGTAGAAAGAGAAGTGAATTTCAAATGTGGTGAAGTGAAGTGAAGTGAAGTGAAGTGTAATTAAAAATTCGTGTAATCTTGTATTTAATAGTTTCAAATAACTGTGCAGGTCAACCAAAAAATGTAGTTAAGGCTATTATTGTTAGCATATTATTATTATTATTATTATTATTATTATTATTATTATTATTATTATCATTATTATGTCTTTAAATAATTTGAAGTTACGTTGTTAAATAATTTAAAGTTAATATTAGTAATGTGTAAATTGTAGAGTTCTGCCACCAGGTTGTGCATACCTACCTGCAGAATAATAAATATCTATCTATCTAAAAATAAAACAATGCATTTTAGTATACACATTAATTTTATGATGTGATAAAAGAAAATGACTCATTTTTATAGGTTTTTTTTCATTTTTCTTCGATTTCGACTTGAAAGACTTCTTTAACATTTCCATCACTTTTAAAGCATTTTTTGCGGATTTAATCGATTTTAATGCTATATTAATTATACTTGCTTCACGTAATATTTACGAGAACAAATGTTCTCCACTCGATTTTTGACTAGTCGAACACACATTTATTAATTTTAGGTGGATTACATCGTTCAGTACAATTCCTTTTCAGATGTATTCTCAGACTTATTCTAGTTAAAATATCTAAGCTAACTTAATCTATTTCTTATGTTTAGAGATTGTAATATGGCTGAGTATTGCTGCTGACTGTAAGTGTATAAGACGTGTTTGCAAAGTGTTATTTAAATGATTGTATTATTATTTGATATATGGTATTCTTAATGAGTCCAAGAGTCTTCTGGTTTTATTTTTTAATTTAATTAGTTGGATTATTTTAGCAGGTAGAGATTTGTTTAGTTTAGTGTGAGGGTCTGGAATTTTGTGTTTTTGTACTTTGTTTATTTCATTAATTATTGTGTTATTGAATATTGATATTGTGTCGTCAATGTCTCGTTTTGACTAGCCTATTAATTTCTTTGTTTAAAAATTGTCAGCCGTTGTGAGTATGAAATCCAACGTTCCCGTAACGCCTATCAGCGCCATTCTCACATTGATCGATTTTGGGATAACTAACGACAGAGATTTCCAATTAAAGAAAAGACCAAAGTAAAAATTTGCAAACTGAGTTTACTTGAACGAAAAGAAAAAGCCTCGATTACTTCAGTAACATATCCAAACAGCTTGAGTTGTTCATCTGAACTGGTTTTCAACATTGTTTACTTTTTTTATTTGCTTTTAGGGCATTTTAAAGAGGAGGCGGCGTCCTGCGTGGAGTGGTGCACTGCCAGGGGTATGCCCCCCCCCCCCGAGTGGCCCAGTGGCTTTGTACCCTTCAGCGCCAAAGGAGGCAAGAAATAATGTTAAGTTTAACACTATGTATATTTTATTATTAAATATTATTTAATAATAAATTAATTTTATAATACAATTTTTGCACAAAGTGGTCCACGACGAATCCACCTTGCTGCGCCCAATAGCTTTTCTTCCTAACGGCTTGGGGCCACGCCTCCCTCTGCCGTGTGCTCATTCTAAGTGAATCTAATTTAAAGGTAAAAATTGATTCATGTTCCCGAGCACGTCAACTACTATGGTCGTTAGTCCCGTTAGTGTAGTGATTTTTTTGTCGAAGGTGGCAGTGTTTCTTCCCCGCTGGATGGAGAAATTTGACGGTGTCCTACTCGGCTTGTGGGGTATTTGCCTCTTCGGGTCACTCCCCAATAAAGCACCACCCCTGCCAGTACAAGTTCTAAGCATCTAATATGTGTGATAGTCTAATGAATATGGGTATGTGTGTGTGTGAGTGAGGGGAGAGGATAGAACAAGGAAGTGGAAAGAAAGATCGCGCGGACCGTGAATTGTTTGTTGGGGTACTGCTTCGGCAATCGCCTGGTATTGATCGGAGATACCAATCTCGAAAAACTACCTATCATAGTAGCCGACCGCTAGAATTCTCCTACAGACTGCGTCTGAATTCGACCTAGCTGTTAAGCCAGAGTGAAAAATCCACCAACGTTGGCTCTCGAACCCTAGAACCTTCCGGCTGGCGAAACAGCGACCATGTGGCTCTGAGCTGAATCGGCCGGCAAAAGGAAGTAGTCGTGTTCTGGAAGCGATCAAAAACGCCTACACGTCCATTACGACACTTCCTACACAAATCTATACTTGAATGAGAAATAAAATATGTGAAATTACTATTTTATTATTTTAATTTTTATGACTATTTTATTAATGTTCCCAATTTTTTCCGTGAGGTAGTGAAAGCATTAAGTAATTGTAAGTGATAGTCCTCTATGTCTAGTTTATGTATGTTTTGATAACTTACGATGAAAAAATCCAGTTCAACTGAATCTTCCACTTTCATACATATACAAGATCAAAATTGGCAAAAAAGTAGTACCGCATTTTAGAGCAGTTCCTTAACATATTGTAGAGATTCGCAAAGACATCAGATAAATTAACTCCCTACGTTCAATATGCACTAGCAGACAGAGTTCACTTCAATCTTCAATTTTTGGACTGTTTTTTTTTTTTTTTGTTCTGTATTATATTTTATTTTGATTCTCCTGACATACCCCTTTTGTTTCCAGAATGCCGTGCAAGTATTTATATCCATAGTTTTTGTGTTGTTTTTGTGAGTATAAGTAAGAGTAACTGTCTCGTAACAGATGGTTAAGAACCTATTTTTATACATTTTCTCTCAAATCAGTAACTCATGTTCTATCTACGCGTGTCCAATTCTGAACATATTTGCATGATCAGTGTCACGTGAACAGAATTCAGCAATAATTCTGTTTATATAAGCTAAAAAGTAAAGCTGAGTTATTTTAATAAAGTTTAATAAAAAGTGAAGCATTTGTAATTGTATCATTTGAAAACGAGTGCAGATACTAAGAATTTTAGAAGATATTTTAATCAAGCACGTGAATTTTCATTTAAAAATATTTTTACCCGTTGTATGTGAATGGCAAGAGTGATAACGAAAAATAAATTAGAATCTGTATATTAAATACTCCTATGTATCGATGGGTGAGAACCATACTGTTTAGGTCGATTTTTTTAACAAAATGAGATTTCTATTTCATTGTGATCTACGTCCCTGGATACATGTGTGCATCAAATCAAATTGTAAATATTTCACGCCGTAAGCTTGCAACAAACCCCTTCCTTACTTATACATTACATACATAAACATTAAATCACTCTCCTGAAAAATGTAATAAAATGGACTTAGTCTGGACTGGTTTGTTCTATGTCTGATTCTCAGCCATAGACATGTAGTAAATTTCACATGTTAAATATATATATATATATATATATATATATATATATATATATATATATATATATGCCACGATGTGTAATAACTACTCTATTTACACCATATCCCGTTTGTTTCACTCGTCTACACGCGACAGATGCGCCGAGCGTGAACCGCAACTGTCGCTGCAAGCGAACGGCTCGTTGAAGAACCGACGCCGTCACTCTTGAGCCGATTTCCAGCATTAAGTAGGCTACTCAACGTCACGAAGCAGCGGTGATGAGAGGCATGGCCTGTAAATAGACTAAACAGGAGGACCCTTCAGATCCCCGGGTGCTTGTAGGGAGGCTGCGGCCCAACGAGTGTTTCCGGCCGGACGCGGAGGCAACCGGGGGCGGTCGGTCGGCTGCAGAGGAGACCCAACTATGCACTCAGAAATGCCAAATGAAAATATCAAACGCAGAGATTACATGTTCATTTGAAGAAAAAAAATATTTGAGCAACCGTTTATAGATAACATTGATGTGACACATGGAGACAAAAAACATTTTGAAAGTATACTGTGACGTATTGTACGTAATAAATGAATACAAAAGATAAAACTTTATAAAAATGTCAATGGAAATTTTCATTTGCAAATTTTAAATTTATATGAAGGCCCACAAATGAAAATAGCAAATCGTATTTTTTGTATTGAAGATGTTAAAGACAAGCCAGAATCTCCAACGTTTTAATTTCTCGCCTACTACGTACTTGCTTAGTAAAGAGAAACTATCGTAATGCTACAGTGGAAAGAAACGGAGTTTCCTTATAAAATTGGTGTTAAGGGGATTTGATGTTGACAAAGTAGATACATCTTGTTCCCACACATAGGTACGTATTAACATTTTCAAAATTTCAAAATTTAACATTTTTTTAAAAACATGGCTTTAAATTGTTGGATTAAACTTTTCTCTAGGATAGGGCAAAGTACGTTTAAAAAACGGTGCAGGTCTCATTAATATTAAACTTTCTGAGTTTCTAAAGTTGTTCAAGTTAAAAAAATGTCGGCGTCTTTCTACAGTATTCAAGATACGGATTCCTATTCGTAATAAAATCTTTTTTCAAAGGCTACCTTCAAATAAGGATATCTAGTACAATTTTCCAAAAATGTGAGTAGTATGCGCGTTTGTAGCACGAGTTTTATTTTGCAACATGGCATTCTAGCTCATGAGCTAGAGGGTAAGTGAATCACAGATAACTCCTATTCTTGATAGAATCATTATTATGAATCACATTTTATTCTAAAGAAAATAATTGCACCCGATAGTTTTAAGCCACCTGAAATTATTATACAATGTAGTAAAAAACAATGTGATAAAATTTTAGACAAAAATTTAAATGTTTTAAAATTTATATGTTTTAAATTTCTTGTGTTGTTTAATAAAGTAAATTTAAATATCATACACATAGAGGGATTTTCTTTCTCATATGAAACGTTGGCAATAATCGATCGTTGCAAACAGATTATGTGATCGATCCATAAGTGATTGATCACTGTTCCATTCTAATACTGTTTTCAAACTGTTTGGCCATATGGCTATGGCTGGCACGTCGAAAAGCACCGACAGCTGAGCCGCAGAGGCTGCTCTCCAGCATTGGGGCACAGGGGCACGCCCCGGGCACGCGCTACCTCTCGACTCTCGAGGGCAGTGCTGAGGGCCCAGCGTCCCGCGCGCGCAGCGTGTGGAGGGCGAAGGCCCGGGAGTCAAAGTGCAGATGGCGGCTGTGGGTCTTCGGATGGCCCGCTCTCCGGGCGAGGGCCACTCGGAGGTCACTTGTGCCGGGAGGTACCACTTAAGAAGTCTCCGCGGGGTGAGCGGTCGAGGGGGCAACGCGCATGCGACTACTCGAAAAGATAAGTGTATCCCCACTGTATGAAATAAGGAAAGATGATGGTTTTGTAGCGTTTACAAGACAGCATTCATACAAACTTCCGATGTTGCCTATTGATGGAGAAGAAATTACTTCCCAGGTCTGCACAGATTAAAGACAAACAGATAATAGTTCGCACATTATGATATGGATTGACCGATTAGTGTGACCGGGCGCGCCAACGGCTAAGGTTTGATGGATTGATTGATAAGTGATTCTGGGCGCACCAACTGCTAAGGTCATTAGTCCCGTAGGTGAATTGTGTTCCTTTTATCGCGTGAGATGCCTGATCTTAGGAAGCGAGGAAAGATCACCGCCATCGACCTACCGTTGGTTAATTGCGTTTCCCCCAACCAGGTATATCCCACCAGCAGGACACAGCCCTAGCCGAGACAAGCTCTAAGCTTCTGACTGTTTTCCCAGTATGTTTGTTAGTGTATCGCATGTCAGTGTAGTGTGTGTAAATAAGGGAGAAAATGGAATAAGAAAGAGGAAGGAAAGATCGCGCTCGGTGGCCCGTTTGTTAGGGTACTTCTCCAGCACACGGGAGGTATTGATCCGTGAAACCACGGAAAACTACCGATCGGAGTAGCCGGTCGCTAGAAGTGTCCTCCAGATAACAACTGATTTCGGCCTAGTTCTTTAGACTGTGTCGAAAATCCTGCCAGTGTCGGTACACGAACCTTGTAACTCCTGGTCAGAGGCACTACAATGCCATCATTTGATTCCCTGAGCCACCTCATCCGGTAGCTGCTAAGGTCATTTGTCCCGTAAGTATAGGCGTGATTATATCGTGGAGGGTGATGGCGAACTTTCCAATGAATCAACTGACATATCTATGCAATATTTGATCATAATTGTGTAACTAATAAATTGGCAATCTGGTTTGTTTCCTGAATATATATATATATATATATATATATATATATATATATATATATATATATATATATATATATATATGATGAACAGGAATATTAAATAATAAAAAGAGTAATTGTACATAATTAAGGAAAATGAAATTAAAATGAAAGACGCTACAATTCAACAGCATTTCAAACCTTATCACTGAATCACAAGCATTATCTCTGCTAACGCCCATCGAAGTTTGAGAAATGGAAATCATATTTAAGTATCAATAATAATATTTCCTACCCAGTCCACACGAAGGGTTTTGGTATTGATTTCCTTCCATTGCCTTTTAGTTTCCTGAAAAATGGCATTAATTCAAAACAAATACTATAATGAGCTCTAACTGGCATATTTATCCAACACTTCATCATAATTCTGTTACTAATATTTTGGCCACGCAATGGGTTAAACGTCCCTACCAAGTTTCATTTGTTTATTTTTTAAATTATTCAGTCGAAAGGCTTTACAAATGCGTGTTAAAGCAAAAATAAAAATGCACAATAACATTTGACAATATTATAAATGCAGGTCACCTTTCATTGAGGTTCTGCTTGTGCCTTTAGAAATGAAGTTAACGTATAAAATATTTGTTTTAGTTGGGTACGGGAAAAGTTGGAATTTAGGAAATTTTTGCTGATAATTGTAGCGCATTATTAGTATACATTATTTTAGTATGTGAGGCAATGATGATAAAGAGTTGTGATAACAATTACTTTATTAAACTTCATATGCTTGCTTGGAGGTATGAGATGGAAAGCAAGAATAATATTGATTGTAAATTAATATGTGAAGAGCGATTTGGTGGACTTATTTACATTTTGTGCATACGTTTTTGGGGGTTGTGTTTACTTTGAATAAATATTACGGGTCTGGGCCCCATTTTAATAGATCTGTTTGTAGTCTTGATGTTAGGTATGAAGTTAGTGGTTTGGTATAACTTTGGATATTTACAGGATTACTTAGTTTAGTTTTGAATAGTAACTTGGAATTATTTGATTTGGTTTGCAAGCTAAAATGTTGGTAAAACACGGACAATCACGAGAATTGGTGCAGTGACCTGCATCTAAGTTCCCTGTAGTTCAATTTACACATACAGACGATATTTCTTTAGGCAATTGACACTGAAACCATTGGTGGTTACGTGGATATCGAGCACAATTTGAGTTACGCCTACAATTATTTTTGGTGTGTCCATATTCTTGACAGTTTGTGCACTGTTTCGGGTCAGGACGTGTGTGTCTTGGCTCCACTTTTACTTCAAAATGAAATTGTATATTATTTCGATTTCGAAGGTCTTTATTATACATATTATATTAAATTGAATTATGTATGATGGTAGCGACGAGCGTTTTAGGGAAAATTTAATAAGTAATATTCGCTCCCATCTAATCAAAATGCAAAGGCAAAAGAGCTAGAAATTTTGACTCTTATCTTTAAACGCGCCAGACATGAATAATCAACTTTCTGCACCGAAGATACGGAGAAATATTTTTCAATAACTATTTTTGTTACCATTGTAGAAATCACGACCGTTAATAAGTAGTAGGATATGGATCACGGGATCGGTCAATTAATGAAATACATTAGTTTGCCAACATTTCGGAATATCTAATTCCTTCATCAGGGGTAACAAAAAACACAATCACAAGAAATAAGGACAACTTTTCAGAACAACAACATTAGAAATCACACAAAAATGCCATGAATCAACGTACATGAAGAAAAATAAATAAACAAATAAATAAATAAATTATATACTGTATATATAAGCCAAGGTAATATAAACGGTACACACCTTATGTATTATGTTTATATATTAGTAAGGTGTGTACCGTTTATATTACCTCTTTTATTATATTACCTATATTATTTTGTAAAATGTAAACAATGTTCTCTCTAAGACGATTCGCAATGTGTATTTTTGAACCCTTGTTTGTTTCACGAACTCAATTCCTAGCATTCTCAGTCCCTAGCAATTCAGCACTCTTCCGGAAAGAGACTCATTCAACATCTTTTCATTCTCCCCTCGCCGAAGTGTAAACATTAACGCCGCAAGTTCTATTTATTCGTTTTCCATGATTTCCGCCCACCAAAAGATTTACAATTTGAAAATAAGGTGTTGCGAAATTTATAATACGTAAACCTATATCGCCGTTCTTTTGTTTGAACTGAGTTCCCGAGCGAGCCTCGTAGCCCACGCGATGAAGGGGTGGATAATTGATGGACATGAATATGGAAACTTCTCCATAACTTTGGCCTCGATGTATAATCACAGAAATCCGTGTTCTGATGTAAATTCGGCTAAAAGTCTGGCGTGCCGCGGCGGGGAGGCGGCAGCTGCGGTGGAGGGGAGGCGGCGGCGGAGGGGAAGGCATTTACAAATCATCACGTGTTATGAATATGGATGGTTGAGCGCACCCCGCGGGAGATACCAAATAATTGTTTCATTTTTGCGGCCCTCCCCCTTGGCCCTCCATACTTTACCGCCCCGTCAAAGATCGGCCTCCCAAGAAACCCTGCCCCCACGTCCGCTTATGAAGCCAGGAAGGGAAAAATAGCGTACTAAACTGATGTGCATTTTGCTGTTGAAAGTCATGCACACGTTCATACTCCGGGCGATGCAAACACGTTTGCGTCCATTCTTTTATGCGGTCTTCCATCATTGATCCTTTAATGCATCCATTCGGTCAATCGTACGATCGTTTAGGCTTACATTCATACTTACGTCAACACCTAAATGGATACCTGAATGCCAGACGATGAGTGTTATCTGAAGGTCAGCCTGACAATAGTTGAGCGAGGAGGCTTACACCCTAATGACCTCGATTTTCGAGAGAGGTAGCTCCAATGATGGTTTGACGTTGCCTTCTATCGTATGGTTTATGATAGTTGTGATCATGAGAGCAATAATAAGAGCTTAATGATTATGGATGGGATGATGGTTCCAAAGGAATACGAGACGCTATCAAAAGCCAACTACACGACAACCACTTAGTGAACTTTCAGGCCTTACGCCGGTCTCGAGTTCAATGTTTTCGGTTCCGCGTACGCTACGGCTTGATTCCTACGTTCGTACTAGTATCTATTATATTGGCGGCAGAAGCAGAAATGATTTATATTGATTAATTGTTTTGTTTCCGGGTGTATCAAATGTTACGGTCATTAAACCCATTAGTATAATGCGTCATCCTGGAAGGTTGAGGCGTCCCTGCCCCGCTGGAAAGTGAGACCAAGCGCCGACCTACACGTCGCATTGCGGGGTATTCCCCCAGATATCTTCGCCAACGTGGCACTGTTCCACCCGGGACAAGCCCTACGCTCCCAACTGGACTCCCAGCACACGCGGTCCCTCCCCCTCACAGTATACATGTAAATGTGTATGTGCATAAGGAGAAAAAAGGTAAAGCGTTTAGGACGGAAGAATCGCGTAGTCCGTGGCCTGTCTGTTAAGGCACTCCGACATTCGGCTAGTTTTGATAAAAAACAGAAAACTACGGATTAGAGCAATCAGTCTCTAGAATTCTCTTCTACACAGCGGCTGAATTTCAACTAGCTAGCTTACTAATGTTGAAAATCCGCCACCGTCGGAATTCGAACCAAAGGACATCGTCAAATACGCTGCAGTGGCAATAGTTGTTGCTCTGTCACATCTCATCAAATGAAATTGTTTGAAATTCCATTCGTAAGCGACATGAAATAGAGTAATAATCTACAATTTGTTTATTGATAGTGAATTCAAAGCGCTAGGGACTACATGCTCTAATAATAGCCACATTTCGTGGAAGCTGAGAATGGAGTAATAGTTCGAAACACGAGTAGCAATCCTTACATAATTTTGGGAAGATTTTTTATATTTCCCGTTTTGTATACTAATATTAAAAAAAGAGTGATTGGTCTTGAATATTATCAAGTCATTATTTGGCTCATTTATTAAATATGATTTGTATAAGTTCTGATAACCTTCAATTATCTTAAAATAATTTAGTCGAATAAAAATTCAAATTTCAAAAGGATTATAACATTACCAAGTTTACAAAGTCCGTTATTTATTCTCATGGAGGAAGACAATGGCGTATTTATGAAGTTATTCAAAAATACCACATAAGGCAGAATTTAAATTAATGTTTTAAAAAGACATTTATTTAAAGAACACATAGAAAAATTTTATTTTTCTCTCAGGGTGGCGATTAAGAAGATAATTCATTCAACAAACTTTCAAATTGTCTAAGGCATTTTCATTCAAGATGTCATTTTATTAAGAATTTGTTCAATCAATATCGGATTCTTGTAACGGAATATTGTTCTGCTTATGACTGATATCTGAATGCAATGAGGTTCTTGACCTCTCTTCTTTCTAGTTCAGTGTCTATATTTTTTCTTTTTATGGTGGTATCTTCTCACGAGCTGCATTGAGGTAAGTGAAATTTAGCGTTCTTTTTACCCTCATGCTTTGGGTTTAACATTCTCCAATGCTTTTAAATGCTTAAAAACGTGTGCGCAAGAGGAATCTACCCAAGTTTTAACAATAGTTCAACACATATGGGATTATTTATGAAGTATTTTCTACTTACATTCATACTCATTACTTATTCGTAGAAGAAACATTTAAATCCGATTTCTAAGGCTTTCAGAAAGAACTTTCACATCACGTGAAAATCTTCGATGCAAGAGTCGACTGTTCAGGAGATAGGCTATAAAAGCGCCTTCTAGCTGTCAACGTGTACAAACTCGTTGTTAAACGGTGCGTCGAAACTGTTTTAAATTTTCTGAGTCAGATGGAGATCATTTCGCAATTTAACGTGGTGAATTACTTTGTAGTTTCTCCGCATTTCTACATGTTTCCTATCCGAAGTTTTTATGTATGGAAAACTAATGTATGTAATTGTGATTGTCCAGATGTATTCAAATGTTTATGTTGAAATATTAAGAATTACAAAATAAACAATTATAAATAATTCCAATTAAGTCCAACTGTGAGCCCATAAAAGAGCTAGCGGAAAGAAGTGCTATATGGAGACATACGTGAGACAAGGCGAAGGAATTAGTTAACTCGGCTGAAAAGCGTCGCCTCGTGCCTGCAGGATACGCCAGCGTACGCGCAGCATCCGACGCGACCGAAGCGAGACGAGCCTCGGGGGCGAGGCGTGGCGGGGGCGGGGGCGGGGCGGGGCGAGGGTAGACGGCGCGGCGGTCGCAACATGTGCACGGCCGGATCAATGAGCAACGTGAGCGTGTATGCGTGCTCCATTCAGCTTTTATCTCGACCAAGACAAAGCTGCAGCGTTTGCTCGAGCCGCGGCGACCAACGCCCCTCCCCCTCGCCGCCCCGACCCCGCCCAGGCCGCGCCAGGTGGGTGGAGCGCACGTCGCGTCGGGGCGTTGCGCTGTCCCCGCTCCCGCCCCGCCCCCGCCCCGTCCCCCCTCATCAGCCTCACGCGCCGGATGCACTGTCAGTCACGCGTCCGCGACAGGCGCTCGCCCCCAGCGCTACCCCGCCCCCGCGCCGCCCCGTTACCCCTCCTCCCCCACCCCGACGCAGGCCGGCAGCGTTACCGGCCGCCCCTTGCCAAATACGGCGACCGGCGGCACCCACAGCAGTATGCACGAGCCACCCCATCTCTCTCCATTAAACTTGCTTAGGACACGTTCAGCCGTGTCGTAGTACCGTGTACTCACAGTGCCATTCTATCCTACGTTCGCATATTCTCCAACATTTTTACTCTTTCATATTCCAAGACTAGGGAAAATTATCAAAAAGGGTAAATTCTATCTCCATATTTTGACGGAATACACATCCAATTTTTATTTAAACCTCTGAATTTTTGAACATTTCCAAAGTTAACTTTTTTACGAACACCACATTTTAAATTTTGTTCTTGTAGAATTTTTTAAAATATTATCTCCTTAAATAATTTCAGGCATTGTTTTTTTTAATTATGGATTTTTTGTGTAATTTTGAACCTTATGGTTTCTATTTTTCAAAATACGCCAGACGTATCTCTCAAAAATTGATTCGAATATTTCTTCACTTTTATGTAGAAATAGAACAAACTTTACTGAATTACATGATGTCAGTTTCATTTTGCCGATGACTTCAAATTTTAAAACATTATATACAGATATTTTTTCGCACTTTCCCTGCGCTATTAATATTTACAATACAGGTATATTTCGTGTATGTAAAGTATTTGTGGACACCAAAGCTTCAAATTATCTCCTAGGAAGTTTTTAATAGTCTTCGAGTATAACGACTCCAACATGGTGGATTTTCAAAAACGGTAAAACGACTCTTTTTTAGAAGTGTTTCATGTAAAAAAATGTCTTACCTTTTTCAGTATTTCATAACTTTCTCTGAAATACGTATTGAGAAAGTAACATGTTGAAACGTACGACACTTCAGAAAACACAAATATAATAATAATAATAATAATAATAATAATAATAATAATAATAATAATAATAATAATAATAATAATAATAATAATAATAATAATAATAATAATAATTATAAACTATTCGTGGCTCAACCGTATACACAATGTCAATATTTCAATCTGATGGTGTTAACATGGAAATGTATGCAATGATGCAGTGTGTCGAATGAATAAAGATGAATGCCATCATTATTAAATAATGTTTAAACTTCTCCGACATGCGTAAATTTATCACCAGATGAGAGCTACCAGTGATTGATGGTTTATCATTATTTGTGCATTCTGTGAAGTAGGAATATCTATTTTTGTTTCGTTTCGCATTTATTTATCGTACTATTTCTTATATTATTTATAGTTTATTATCATGAGATCAAAAACAAAATTTCTTTTGTTAGTTAAGTTTTCAGTTCAACATGCTTGCAATCGTTATGTTTCAGAGTGCCAAAGTAGAGCGATATAATACATTTCATTGACAAACATTTTTTGTGACAATGCTTAGCTTGGGTTTCCATCGCACCGAAATTACGTACTACCTCTTTCCTTGACACGTATTAAAATATGAAGTATGAAAGTGTTAATTTGTACACAAATCAGGTTCCACGAGCATTGAGTACCATCGGCCATCTCCAACTTATACGCAGCGTTCACTGAGCGAATACTCAGCAATTTCACTGTGGCGATGTCCCCTTACTCACAGTGTCTGGCCTGGAGCGTTTCCAGAGAAGCCCTTGACAAGTCCGAAAAAGCATACTAAGTCACAACGTCACAAGCCTTCCGCACGACTGTCACATACTAAGTCTAAGTATGTCTAAGTCTAAATGAGTCTAAGTATGTATGTATACTAAGTCACAGACTAAGTCACATAACTAAGTCTAAGTCACATACTAAGTCTAAGTCTAAGTCACATACTAAGTCGCATACTAAGTCACTACGTCACAAGCCTTCCGCACTAGCCAAGGTTTGTAGTTGATGCTTAGCGTTCGTTTGCAAGTTCCACATTCTCCCCCATCGCAGCGCTGGTAGTTGGAAGCCCGACTCGGCGCTCTTTCCCGCCACCTTCCCGGCAGGCTGCCTTTGCGGCGGCGGGCGCCCCCGCAGCAACCGGTGTGCGCGTTTTGTTTTATGGCCGATGTTTGCGTAACAAGTAGTAGCGGCCGGCAGGGGCGGCGTCCGCGTCGCGCCCACGCGCCACCCCCCTCCGCCCGCGCCCCCTCCTGCCCACCCTGCCCCTCGCCCACTCCCGTCCCCGCCGCGGCGCGCGTCGAAAGAAGCCCTCCATAATATGAGATATCGATCGTAGCAGCCATCACCATGTCCTATTAACAACTGATCCAATCCCAGCCCAGTGATTTATGGAGCGAACGGGGGAAAAAGCTCGACCGCCATTCTGCAGCGCGCGGTGGCGGCGGCGGTGGCGGCGGTGGCGGCGGCGGTGAGGGCGGCGGTGAGGGCGGCGGGTGGGGGGACCAGGGGCCGCACGGGACGGGTGAGCGCGCGGGGCGGGAGTCCCCATATCGAGCGAGGGTCAGTTCGCATTAATTAAATCACGGAACATTCGGATAGCGATAGCGATAGCCGCTGGTTCGCTTGCCGCCCCGCGCCGATGCTGTCCCCGCCCCAACTCCATCCCCGCTCCCGTCCCCGTTATCACACTCATCCCCGTCTCCGCCGCCACCCCACCTCCGTCCCCGCCGTCGTCTCCGATCCCTTCCCCATACCTGTCCCCGACCCCGTCCAAGTCTTACTGTCTCTGTCCCCGTACCCATGCCCATCCCCATACTCGCTCAAATTCCCGCTCCCCCGTCATCGTCTTGTCCTGTCCCATTATCATCCTCTTTCCCGTCCCCAGTCCCAAGCTTAAATCCGTCCTTCATGTTCGTGTTACTTTCACGTTCCGCCTCATGACCATCCCTATCCTAGTCCCAATCCCCGCCGCTCCTGAGTATTTCCCGTCCTCCTCCCCGTCCCTGACCGCATCGCCGTCTCCGTCTCTGTCCCCGACCCCGTTCCCTTCCTCGATCCGTTCCCCGATCCCGTCTCGTTACCCGAACCCGTTCCTGACCCTGTACCTGTCTCCGACTCCGTCCCCGACACCGATCCCGACCCCGTCACCTACCCCATTCCCCACCCCGTCCCTCACCCCGTCCCCCACTTCGTTTCCCACCCCGTCCCTCACCCCGTCCCCCACTCCGTTCCCCACTCCTTCCCCTAATCTGTCCCGCAATCCGTCCCCCACTCCGTCCCCCACTCCGTCCCCCACTCCGTCCCCCACTCCGTCCCCCACTCCGTCCCCCAATCCGTCCCCCAATCCGACCCCCAATCCGTCAGTCCCGAGTCCCGTCCCCAAACTTGTCCACTTTCCTGTTTCAACCCTGTCTCCACCCCGCCTCGACCTCCGTTCACGCTCTCTAACAACCCGACACACGCGGTCCGCTCCCGTGATCCCCACCTCGTTCTCTTTATCCCAATTGTATCAGTCCGGTTGCCTGGTTCTTCTAACGTTTCTTTCATTTGCGGTTGCCTGAGATGTTCCCGGTGGTAACTTATACTCTGAAGTTCTTGTAATTGCTGGATTGGTAATACTTTCACCAGTGATTTTTGTATTCATCTTTTGTGAAATTCATATCCGACACATTCTTAATATCTCTTAATCTTTTCTCTGAAAACTTAATTCTCTTTATCTTTGACGACCTTCCTCAAGCTTATCTGATAGCAACACAATCCAAACTTGCACTGAATTCCGGTATGGATATTGCTCTATGAAAGCCCTCTTAATGGATCAGAATTTGAATTGATAAAATAGTGAAACACTAATGCAACTAACTAGTCAAACTAAGATAAACAGTATCCTCTGCACAAATTTTGAATCAATATGGAATCAAGTAATTGAGTTATTTTGTTTTCACAAACTTTCTTACATTTAATTTTTTTGACTTTTCTTCGCGGGTATGAATGGATAGCTGACGACAATAGCCATTGAGAAATCACTTGGACATTACTAATCACAATGCCTGAATAATGCATGGAATAATGATTTACCGTCTTTTAGGTATCATAATCACGCCAAAGTGTCTACTGACTGATTTGTAGTGTTCTCTAACATTATTCTGATGAATTAACGGCATTCCTTTCATTTATTTTTACCGGTCTTCGACTTCCGTTTCTTCGTCTCACGCTAGTCGATTTTCTATCTCAGGTTATTAAATAAAAGAATGTTCCAAAATATGTCAAGTGCAATGTAAATAGCTGGGAACGTAATAACTAAATTTGCATTACTTTCACAAAATATTGACTTATAAAGGAACTACAGTAAATGTTTTGTAATTTGTGGAAGTGCATTGTGGGATATGCTTTAAAAGATGACAATGCCTGTATTATCACTGGATTCCTGTAATATTTCTTAATGTGTTGATGTAAACGGAAGTCAATTAAAACGATTTTGTTCTATTAATATAAATGTGTTTAATTTAAAAAAGTAAATTGTTAAAACTATATATTAAAAAAATAAATTCAACTTCAGAATTTACTTTTTAAGTGCATCATTATTAAAGATATCTCCACAATATTATAAATAACTACATTGCTTCGAATATGCAAATATGCTGTATATAGCATGCAAGGCACTCGAGCTTTAATAGCAACCAATTAGAAATCGACAAGAGCTAGGGTTCATTTTTATTTCCATTCCCTGTGCGTTTTCGTCTTTTTCCAACCTCTGAAACGAACAACAGGAATTTTCATTGCAACCAATTCTGGGTGTGATTCTTTCCAATAGCTTAATCTGTCTGCGGAACAATAACCAGAAAAGTACGCGTCCGAACAAACGGCCTAGTGAAATACTGCTGGCTCCGACCTCCTATATTTTTCGGTAACGAACCCTCCTCACATCGAGAGAAACCTTTTTTTGAGTGATTCAGTGAAGTTCGGGCACAATACAATTGCTGAGGGCAATTGTGTAACGCGGCATCCGTCATTTGCCCTATCACAAATTTGTCGAAAACTCTTTTTTTAAAAAACAAATATAAAAGTTGTTTCAATAATCGCCGAGCGCGTGAAACGAGATGAAAATCTTGGCTTACATTTTTTCAGTGGTAGGTGCAGAGCCGTCGGTAGAGAACCGACGCTCGTAAAAAACACAAATGGGGACATAAATCCCTCCGAGTCATTAGCAGTGTAGCGAGCCTCGATAAAAGAGAATTTCGCGAAATACGAGAGGTGGCATCGGCGTTGTACAGCGTGTTGAAAAATCATTGCCAAGGGAAAATGTGCATGTTTCCGAAGGACTGAAGATGAGAAGACTGTTTCTGATTTCTAATCGAACACTTGTTTATTAGGTATTAAGTAATTTAGAAAATTGTGGATTTACTATTTTAATTCCTATTCAGAACAAAAGTTGGGAAAACGTGTTTTCATAACGTACACTTTTAATGTAATAATAATAATTAAATTAATATTATTAAATATTGTCATAACACATATTGCTCCAACACTGACTCAATGTGTAATTTAAATATTTAATTAGATAGTTGTTAGTTGATAACATTTTGTAATAATAGTAATAATAATAATTATTATTATTATAGCAAAATAATAATAATTATAATAATATCAATAATAATCATCATTATTATAATTATCACGATCTTACAGACAATTTAACATTTAGAAACCATTAATGAACCAACAAAATCACATTTTGTAAAACTAACCGTTACATAACAAATATCACTATAGTTACATACTAATGTATTTTACTGGCATTTGATTATATTTTGTTTCTTCTTTTTTTCGTTTTGCTTCTATACATACTATGAAACATGAATGATTTGCTTATATTTAATGAAGATTTCAATATGAATTTATACCGTAGATTATCCTCGACTTAACCTGCAACTATTTAATACAACTAGTATTAAACTATAGTAAACTATATTTTACCGTATATAGACTTGACCCTGACCATTCCTTAACCACGGAATTTTATTTCATATGGTTTACACATTTCCTGCGTAAACACCTCAATCAATATTTTAAGCAAGCCTGCATCATAGATATATTATAAAGAGTAATTATTTATATTATCAGCCACAGAAATTCAAGATGCCATTATCTAATGAACAAGACCCAGTTACAAGACTGAGGTTGTTTGAGCGCATCTCTTATTAAGAAAAAACACGTGTGCCATTTACTCTGCGCTGCTTTTACACCACCTGTAGTACAATTTAAACAAATCATTTCTACGTAGGAACCATCTAATCCGAAACGTAGCTGCGGTCAAGAAGAAATATTGTTGCCTACAATCTGTCGGGAAGTTATCAGAGAACAAATAAATAGCTCTGTACAGCCTTTAGTAAAGAAGCGTTTGTTTTTTTTCATAAAATTTATTTTTCCCACTACTTCGGGGAAACGCTGGCGTCGATTACTGGAGTAAACTAACAGCCCGCATCCTGCGATGCACGATAACCAGCGAACGCGCTCCGGGGCTGTTATCACGGGCACCATCAAACGACCAGCGGCACGGGCGAGTGCGGGGACGGCTTCGCGGCGCGACGGGGGCGGGGACAACGACTGGGCGGGGTGGGGATAGGGCGGGGAGGGGCGGGGACGGCTGCTTTCGCGCGCCCGCCCTCGGCGCGGTGGGAGAGAGGGACCGCCAGCCGGCCGACAGAGAGGGAGAGAAAGACATTGCAATAAATTCATCCCTGTATCTCGTGTATAATGTAGAACCGCATTATATCGGTGATTTACGAGTGGCCGATTGAGCACTATAATATACATGCGACTCAATTAACTTCACATCTACCGTACATCAGCGCCTAACAAACGGACCACGGGAGCGCGGGGGCGGTGTTGGCGGCGGCGCCGGGAAGGGTAACACACATGAATATTGCATCATTACCACGTCCACCCTGCGCTTCGCCCAGCACGGCCGAATTCAATGCTTTGCATGTATTTATAGAAATATAGAGAATATAGCGGGGCGGCTGCGCCGGTCATAAAGCGAGTCCCTCGGCCGGGTGCCGGCGGCGGGGAGGGGGCGGGGCGGGGTGGGGCGGGGGCGGGACAGGGCAGGGGCGGCGGCGCGCGCGCATGTTGCCGCCGTCTAATACGTCCGGGGCGGACGAGATTAACCAGAGCGGGCGACGGGCGGCGGGTCCACGCCCGCTGCTGCCTCGCCGCCCCGCCCCACCTCGCCCCGCCCCGCCCGGCGCGCTTCCGACGCCCGCCAGAAAACGTATGAAGGTGGCGCGCGTCACCGCCCTCGTAATACGAGACGTCCGAGGTGCGCCGGCAGACGCCATCGGCATCCAATGGCACATTCTTGATTGATTGATTGATTGATTATTTTATGTTTCGAGCGTGAAAACGGTGATGGTTATTAGTCCCGTAAGTGTAGTGTGTGTTTTATCACCTGAGTTTGTGTTGTTCTCTCCTCGGTGGACGATGAGATCCGGTGCCGACCTACATGCCAGGCGATATCCCGTCCAGGCATCTCCCACCAGCGGGGCACCTCCCCAGCCCGGACAAGATCTACGCTCCCGACATGCATAAGGAAAGGAAGTGGAAGGAATGATCGCGCGCAGTCCATGGCGCGTTTGCTAGGGTACTGTTCCGGTGTTCGCCTGGTGTTGATCGGAGAAACTACGGGAAACTACCTATTAGAGCAGCCGGTCGCTAGACTTCTCCACCAGGGAGCTGTTGAATTCGACCTAGTTATCTAACTAGTGCCGAAAATCCTGCCACTGTCGGGTCTCGAATCCTAGAACCTCCTGATATGCAATATGAAATCCACAACCCCGATTATTTATTAATTTATTTAGCGTAAGGTTGTTCCATAACATTACTTAAATAATAATTAATAATATTCACAATTATTAAAAACTACAATAAACTGGGAAAATGTGAAATAAGAGAAAAATCAAATGCTCAAGCCTAAATGGTTAATCCATGCCACAGTTTCCAATGTCGATTTCGGGTTATCCCTCCAGGTTCCGTTGTAAGCACGTAGTTAGCATTCACTGACTACATATATAGGAGATGGACTCGAGAGTGACACACAATCGCGTTTCACAGAATCAGCTGCATTTCATTTGAATAAGTATCTCCTGCATAGTCCATGTTTTGCTCGGAACTGATTAAGAGTAGCGTCGCTTTTCCGGATCTGTTTATGGCCAAGAGAGAGTCTCATGTTAAGAAGTTGAGATAATTCTCTTTCCATGTTCTTTCTTTTTTTCAGTTTGGTGAAATTGATCATTAACCACATGTTGAGGTTGTTTAATTTTTTGGCGTCTATATTTCAATCTGAGGACAAGCAATTCAGAAAAGTCTTTATCCGGAATTTCACTTGGATCGATATGATCTTGGGTAGCTAGGAAATCACTTTCAATCCATGGAGATCACTCAGAATTAAGAACTTTGACATTTGTATCGCAACTCGATCACACGAGAGTGCATTGCGTCAATCAAATTTATTCACTAGAAATCTACATCAATCGCCTGTAGTTCTCAGGAGTACGAGATTCTACGTGTTTGATGAAACTCCTATGACTGGATACTAAAGAGTAATACAATGCCATTTTAACATCCGATACCTGCGTCTTAGTGACAAGTTTTACTTAACTGACTTGATAGGCAGACATAAGAAAGAGTAAAAGTGCCACAAAATGAAATTTTCTTATTTGATATGGAAGTGTAACGTGACGCTAATCGTTCGAGTTTAAAATTCAAGTTAATTTAAATTAAACATATATTACATTAAATAGGAAATATTTTTTCATCAATGTATATTGATTGAATCTGCTAGGGTCAGAAAATATTCTCTCTCTCTCTGTCTCTCTCTCTGTCTCTGTCTCTCTCTGTCTCTCTCTGTCTCTCTGTCTCTCTCTTTCTCTCTCTGTGTGTCTCTCTCTGTCTCTCTGTCTCTCTCTGTCTCTCTCTGTCTCTCTCTGTCTCTCCTGTCTCTCTCTCTCTCTGTCTCTCTCTGTCTTTCTCTCTCTCTGTCTCTCTCTCTCTCTCTCTGTCTCTGTCTCTCTCGCGCGCCACGACGGCGTGTACACGGTTTGTTGTAAGATTTTTCTTCCATGAGTCCTTCCTTCGCTCATAAATAGTCATCAATATTATTGATGTGTGCTGTCAGCACCGCCAAATAATTCTGACTTTAATAATTATAAACGTTAATATTTTGCACAAACAAAATTTATAAAAATTATCTTTACTGTTATATAATTTATTTTTGCTTATTGTACATGAGGGTGTTTTCGCAACCGTTACATAATTATTTTACCACGCGTTGCAGGAGGAGAAGAGGTATTTAAAATACTCCAAATCTACGTTACGTATTTTTTTATAGACTATGTAAGTCTGCGTCGCTAACACTGAAGTTTGAAGAACACTCGTATGTTATGTCGGAAAATTTCAAAATTGAGTTATTTATGCCAAATCATAAACAATTATATTCCTAACAATTTGGTGTACAGATCTTCAAAACATCTTAGAAATACAAATTTTCGTTTTCATGACATTCAATATTCAAGATATTGCAGCAATATCGATGCACATGAAATCATTCTGAAACTAAAGAGCGTCCAGCAGGTGCTCTCTCCGATGTCTGGTGCCTTGCCAGGAATTGCACCACGCTCTTGGCTCTTGGCTGTATTACTGGGTTTTTTGAATTTACTCCTTGGAAATTCGATTTCACACGGGGGACATTCGGCCTTTTGATTGGGCAACCAGTATAGTGGCGCTATCTAGTGCTGCGCGGCAACAGAGGTAGTCTCAGAGTAATACCAATATTATATCTTCGTCTGACTCGCTGCAACGTAATTTTATGAATTTTGCTCGTTATTGAAAGTACACAAGTTCAGTCAATTATTGACGACATTCAATGCACTGTTTATGACATCTGAAGAATTTATTTTATTTTACATTAGGTTTGTTGATTCAATACGTACACTTGATGAGTTCTTTGTGTAAAGGTGGCCGTTCTGGATGGAAGGCCCGCAGTGCCTCGCGGAAGCCATTGTGGCTGCAGCTGGCCAGCAGTTTGCGAGCGTTCTTGTGAATCGAATATGTGTCGAAGATCTTTCGTCATTGCCAAATATACCAGAGTAGTGAGGTTTTCGAAATAAAATAATTTTATTTGTGTAAAACATGTCGAAGCAATAGTGCTTGCTGCGATGTGCTGGAGTCGAACTTAAGTGCCCAGTGGAAATCAAATCCAGAACCACGTGCACGGGAGATGTATACTACATGAACACGACGCATAACATTATGTAAGTAGTGTTTCAATATAGACTCTTATTTAACTTAGGTTTAATTAATTTGTATTTGTTTACATTTTTATTATATATTTGTATTTTGTATTTTGGAAATTACATTTCCGTCATTCGACGGAGGTGCAACCTCCAGGGTCGTGGGGCACCAGCCGCCAGTGGTACTTCAGAAGATTCAAGATCTAATAAGTGCTCGTTGAAAAAAATCCATATTCTCAAGGCAAAAGATGATTTCATTCACTTTAGTGACGCGGCAGAGCAATTTCATCAGACTGCGAAATTGCAAATAAGCAGTCTCATGGCTGAAGGTGGAAAAATACGAACTTGATTCTTTCTTGGTAACAACCAAACTGTCAGCGATAAGAAAAACTGGAATCTCATGTGAATTCCAAAAATAAATCAAACTTAACCTAAACTCTACTATTGATTATCTACTAACTATTGATTTTCTGAGCGAATCCCACGAAAAAGAGCAGTTTCTCAATTTAATTCATTCTTTTAATTTAGATATTACAGTGAACGTACCTACACGGAATACTCTTAAATCACAAACAGCAATAGATCAAATTATAATTAACAAAACCACAACTAGATATGAAATAATAACGAATAATCTAGGTTACAGTGACCACGATGCACAAATTCTTACAATTACTAATAACATGAATACTGACACAATAAATAAAACACGCATGTGCAGAGCATTTACTACAGTTAACATAAAGTTATTTACGGACTACTTGCTGAAAGAATCATGGGAGGCAGTTTATAACGCTATTGACACAAATGAAAAATATAATTTATTTTTCTCAAAGCTTTCATTTCTCTTTAACGCATGCTTTCCTATTAAAAAGAGAAAATTAAACATTTCACGAAAAAGTAATACTTGGATCACAAAAGGAATTAGAACATCGTGTAAAAATAAACGTACTCTCTACTTTATTTCTAAACGTCATGACGTATCTCAAGATTTCCTTATCTACTTTAAAAAATACAAAACATTGTTACGAAAAGTCATTAAGCAGGCTAAAATCATGAAAAACGATCAGGATATTTTGAACTCAAATAATAAAACAAAAGCAATGTGGAATATAATAAACAATACTACCAAATCAACTAGAAAACCCGTAGAGAATGTTGTTTTAAAATATAACGATATAAATGTCAACGATCCGGCAACAGTGGCTAATCTCTTTAACCAATACTTTTCGAGAATTGCTGCCGATCTCACTAAGGGTTTTCAGCCACAAAATTCAAAAACAGACATTTCACCCAAAATTTTAGACACAATGTTCGTTTCCGAAACTTCTTCCTATGAAATTCTCAAAATAATCGGTAAACTAAAAAAAAAATATTCGTCCGGTTTAGATGAATTCCCGGATTCTTTGTTAAAGACTTGTGCGTATGCCATTATACACCCGTTAACTCACATATTTAATGCATCTTTATGCTGGAACGTTTCAGATGTTTCAAAACAAACTAAGGTAAAGCCGCTTTCAAAAGGCAACAAAGTAAATTCAAGTATCTGGCCATTTCTATTCTATCAGTTTTCAAAAAATATTAGAGACTTTTCACACGAATGAAACGCTCTCACTGACACGACGCGCTTTCAGTTGCCAACATGGATTTAGAAAATCTGAAATCCGGCTTGAAACAACTATATTTTCTTTTCTTAAAGATGTCGCTTCTCATTGGATCAAAACGAGGCACCTATTGGATTATTTTTAGATCTCTCTCAAAAGCTTTTTGACGTCATTGATCATGACATTTTACTTTCCAAATTACCTTCATATGGAATTCGTGGTATTGCTCTAGATTGGTTATGTTCGTACCTTAAACAACGATCTCAGAGAGTTGAAATACCTTACTGGAATGATGGAACATTACGTACGCACCTTTCCAACTCTTTGCCCATTGCATGTGGAGTTCCTCAAGGATCGATTTTAGGCCCTATTCTGTTCCTACTTTACGTAAACGATATGCCCTCGACGATTCGAAACGGAAGAACAGTTCTCTTTGCGGATGATACGAACATCCTTTGCAATAAAGAAACCGTAAATAGTGCAATATCAGATGTTTCAAATTGGTTCCGAAATAACAAATTAATAGTAAACGAAAAGAAAACGGTTTTAATGCAGTTTTCCATATCAAATAAACAATTCTGTGCTCCATTGAAAATGAATAGTGTACCATTGACTGATGTTAAGGCAACAAAATTTTTAGGTCTCTCAATTCAGTCAAACCTTAAATGGAACCTCCATTTAAATGAATTGAACACAAAATTAAGTTCATTGTGCTACGCGTTCAGAATTCTTGCAAATTCAGTCAGCCTTCATACTGCTCGTTGTGTATACTTCGCGAATGTTCATTCCCGCCTGAAATATGGCATAATATTCTGGGGAAATACATCTTATAGCTCCCAGACTTTTAGATTACAAAAACGAATTGTACGAATAATAACCAAATCCCACCCACGTGATTCATGTAAGCCTCTCTTCATTAATCTAGGAATTCTACCATTACCGTGTCTTTTTATTTACGAGTCAGTGGTTTTTGTAAAAAATGACTTGCTCAAGGGCGGGAATATTTTTTCAGAAAATGCCGAAGTCTATTACTATAACACTCGACGTAGAAATCATATTCATCAGGTGACAGTATCAACAGCTCATTACAAAAAAATCACATACAATACATGTACATTATTTTACAACACTTTGCCAGATGACATTAAACGATTAAATTCAATAGAAAAGTTTAAATCCCAAGTGAAATCGTTTCTGCTGCATAACTGTTTCTATACAATTAGAGACTATACTGAGCATCACAAGAAAAGTAACATTAATTTTAACAATGATACATAATGCATTAATTACCATTTGGACTGTATAAATGAGTATAAACAACCTGTAACAACTATTGTAACACAGCTTCCGGGTCAATGACCCCTATCTCGATCAGGTTTTTCGTCCAGTTTCCCTGATCCATTGAGCAAATGCTGAGATGGCCCCTTGTTTTGCTTCTGGACATAAATGTAACTTCATTTTCTGTGCACGTCTTCTAGAATTCAGTGGAAATACAATTATTCAAATTATCGTTTCCATGTTGTCGCGGCAGGAAGTAATAAGAGCCAAAATTTATTGCTTATTTATCTTTGAAAATAGATTTTATTACATGGGAGTTTTTTTTGTTGTTTTTTCTCCCTTTCAAAATTCAAAATTTATTGCTTGTTTATCCTTGAAAATAGATTTTATTACATGGGAGTTTTTTTGTTTTTTTTTCTCCCTTTCAAAATTCAAAATTTATTGCTTATTTATCCTTGAAAATCGATTTTATTACATGGGAGTTTTTTTGTTTTTTTTCTCCCTTTCAAAATTTAAAATTTAAGTAGTATATGACTTAGTGTAGGGATCACAGAATTTTGAAAATGTGCACACAATTCACTTTTCCCCATAGCACGTCATACGCAGTTTTTAACTGTTTTTTACGTAAAATAAATAAATAAATAAATAAACTCACTGTCTTCAAGAAACTTCCCCTTATGATTTCAGGGCACACACTATGTGCACGAAAGAAGGGCATAATGTCAATATTAGAGTTAATGGTTACAATATTCCACAATTTTTACAAAAATAATTATGCTAAAGAATTGAAAAACATGCTTTCATGCTATTATTAGCATTACATGTTCATTATATTACGGATTGATATGCAGATACAAATAAATAAATAAAGAAAGAAAGAATCAGAAAAGGTAGCGACCAGTTCCTCTAATTTTTTTTCCCAAAGCTTCCGTTTGGTATTACTTATACCAATTCCCATGTCCACCCTTCAGTTACTGTCGACATTTCAATCGCATGTTTGGACATTCCTTATTAATTAATTAATGAATTAAATAACTAATAATATTGTATTAATAAATTAAGAAGAGTAAAAACTTATGTGACGTTTGAGAAAGAGAAACAATTTATTAAATATTAAGAAGCAAAGCGGGAGACTGTTTCAGCATATGCTCGGAGAACCAAAGTAACTGAACGGAAAAAAAAAAACGAGGTGGAAGTCATTCACTCAGAAGTTGATTGCAGTAGTTGCCACTGGCAGATTCAGTTTCTTTTAGAATTATCCAATATCCAAATTCTGTAATGCATTAGTAGTAATATTTTAAAAGTAAATATTTTCGTTGTTTATTCTCTAGGGTCTCAAATTTAATAAAAACAGTTATGTGTTGTAAATAACAAGCATTTCCTGCAGGGTAATATTGTCAATTCCTGTTATTCACGTATTTTATTTACGTTTTTCTCTTCCGTTCTTCATCCCTTCAATTATGATTTGTATTTTCTGTTAGCCTAAGTTACTTCTAAAACGCTATTTTATACCGAAAAAAGCGAAAGTCGAATTTTCACTTGTACGTCACTTTTTTATTAAATTTCCCTCCACTAATTTCCTTCCCTTTCATCTCCTTCTTACACGGATAAGTCATTTAAGATTATATTC